>BLKR01013292.1:0-12364 GCA_011170035.1 Teleogryllus occipitalis | reverse complement strand
GTATATATACTACTGAAATAATATAAGGGACGATTCACATGTCAACAGGAAAATGGTCCTCGGTGATTGGAGTTTCGTGTCTCCCTCGAAGCTTTTCTCTTGGGAACCCAGCGACGCGGTCCCTTTAATTATATTTCCAACCTTCAACCTTCTAGCGCTTTTCCTTTGCACCTGCGACGGTGACAGCAAACTCCCGCAGATGTCGTCGCCGATCAATCCATTGATCCAATTCTCTGGAGTGCAAAACTTTCACCTCAGTTTTTATCCTGACAGCAAATGCCGATGTAGTAGTTGCTAGCTTCTGGATAGTATATGTAGTTTTTTTGTTATTTGAACTTTCCTAGTAAAATTTTGCACCCCTGTTTCATTAAGTTCCAAACATTTGTTGAGGTATTTGAACAACGTTATGAGTTTACGTATCGTAAACTTTAATAATCGTGATGAGGGCACAAACTAGTGTGAGTAAATATTGCAATATTGTTTGTATGGTGAATGTAAGTTTCATTAAAAATGATGAGTATAGAGCCAAGTGCCATTAAAAATTTCAATGGTTTCAACGTTTAATTCGTTTTTATATTCTAATTCCTTAGGTAAGAGAAAACAGACATTGAATTTGTTATTTTATTAATGTGCGAGAAGTTTAAATAATTTGGAAACACATAGTAAAGTACTAGAAAGTCATATCAGAATTTTAAGGAATAAATCTATTTCACGAATTGTATCACTTATAAGGACAGATGATAGTTACGAAACAAACACATGTGGACACATTTTAACGATCAGTGATTATGTGTAATTCAAATATTAATAAGAAGCGTAGAACATTTCTAATTATGTAGTATATTATTTAACGTAGTAAATAATCATTTTATACACCAGATCGGAAAAAGTGTTTTCTGTAATACCAAATTATTTGAAGATGTGTTTGGTAAAACTCGATTAAAAATGTGCTTTTTTGTGAAAGAAAATATTTTCTGAAAGTTATGCTAGTTTGTATGAATGAGAAGAAATTTTTAAGAATTTTAGGAAATCTGCATTGTGAAGTAATGGAACAGATTTTTCTGTATATGTGAGTGATAGAAGACAAAATTTCTGGATCAGGAAGAAAGATATACTATAGAAAGAACTTCTACAAGAAGCGTGTGGTATTATGAGGACATTTATTTTGGCCATTTATTTATTTTGGTCTTTGGTATATTCTCACAGACAGATTTGTAGAGTTCTTTGTTCTTTGCTAGATCTTCTAAGGATCAATGCCTGTTATTTCAGAACCGTTGAGCACCATGTGGATACTACTACTTTGTAATCACCATGGACATCTAATGTGACAGTATAACGAACACATGCCATATAAGACAACGTAGAGAAATTTTGAATTATTTATATATTAAAGGAAATGAATCAAGGTCTGATTCCTTTGGGTTATAGTAATCAAACGTAAAGTTTCTTCCATGCATGTCGTTCTGACAATACTTGTTGGTGTCACACTAATATATTTCAGAAACTTTATAATTTTGTACTTTTGGTACTCACATAAAAATGTTAGTGTTTGTACGTTTAAAATTATAATCATATGTTAAAAGCTGTAGCGAAAAAACATTAAACAACTTTCAATCATTAAATACAAATCTTTGTGCCGAAAAAAATTCAATAAACGAGTTGAACACTATTGACAATTTTAAATTAATGATCAAGTTTTGCAGACAGGGAACTTGGTAAAAATCCCTTTAAAAATATGTTAATCGTTTTGCATTACAATATTTCGACCCAATAGTAAAAATAAAAATTCATGATTACCACTTGATTGCACCTCATTAACAATTAATTGCCTAAATGTTCTCCACCGATTGCCCATTCCTTTATTTCGATTATTGACAGTCTGTGGCCATCGCAGAAATATCATTTAGACAATTAATTGTCAATAAGGTGCCATGAGGTGGGAATTATGGATTTTTAGTGTTTTTACCCTCTTAAGTAATAAAAACATTTTGAGGCAAAACGTTGAAAAGTAAAAAAAAAAAAAGATTAAGACAGTTTTCAAAGATATTTTGACCCTAGTTTTCACGTCGACCTGCAATATTCGGCCATCAATTTAAAATTGTCAGTAGTACGTGCGGACATTAAAAATCATATCCTAGTTTAACCCTCACTCCAAAAATAATCCTTATTCAATCTCGGAGTTAAAATTTGACACGAACCGAAACCAAAACCAGAACGGCATAAATTACGATTCGATACCCTAACGTTGTGAATTAGCTCACCTATCTGCGCTTACATGCCATTCTCGCCCCATCTCATCACTCTGCTTCGTTTACGCTCTCCGCGAGTCTGCCCAGCGAGTCTGCCCTGCCCGCTTTTCCACGCCACTCCAGCCGCCCCCACGCGCTCTCAACACTCGTCGTTCGTCTTTTTGCGGTGGCGGCGGCGGAGCTGGCGCGGCGTTCGGCGTGTAATGGAATTACGATTTCGGCTCGGGCGGCCGGGCGCGTTCGCGCTACAAATTATAACGTGCTGGCAACCTGACACCGGCGCCACGGATAAACGGAGCGTCGCTACCGCTGCGACTTATAAGGCAACGCGCTCGCCTGAATATGCATGCGGCCGGCGGCGGAGGGGCGGGGGCGGGGGCGGGGGTGTAGGAGAAGGGGAGGGTGGAGATGGTGCAAGAGGCGGGAGCTGCTGTACGAGTAATGTCGGGTGAGGAGGCTGAGGGAGAATAGTTGAGTGGGAGGCAGAGGTCCTAGTTTCGAGTCCTGACGGTGGCAGGATTTTCGACACTAGCTTTTCAGCTAGATCAAATTCAGTCGCTGTCTGGAGGAGAATTCTAGCGGCGAGCTGCTCTGACCGGTAGTTTTTCGTGGTTTCTCCAATCAACACCAGGCGAATGCCGGAGCAGTACCCTAACAGACGGACCACACGCGATCTTTCCTTCCTCTTCCTTGTCCTATCCTCTCCTCTTACAAACACTTACACGAACATGCATTACACTACCACATATTCCGGGATACCGGTGGGGAGCTTAGAGCTTGTCCCGGCTGGGACGGTGCCCTGCTGGTGGGAGAGTACTGGTTAAAGGGAAACCCCACTAGCCGAAGGTAAGTCGGCGCCGGATCTCTCCATCCCACGGGGAAGATCACCATCATCTAACGAGAAAAAAACATGCACTACACTTATGGGGCTAATGACCAAAGCAGTTGACGCGCACGGAAACAGGAAAACACGAAAAAATCAATAATTTGATGTCACTGTCGTGTCCTGACCCACCTAAACCAGTTTGGTTACAGAGGATACGTTAGTGGAGGATTGTGGTGGCGGCGGAGGCGGAACGTGTCATTGACAGCGACAGTGATGTACCATTAATATGGAACGTTAAAATTCACTGATAATATATTGTAAGATAATGTTTTAAAATAATATTCAATTTACTTGTATACTGTATCTATTGATGAATGATTATCATCCATAAATACACGGAATTGGCAAAAAATATTACGAATTTTATTTTCGATTTTTTAAAATTATTATCACATAAAAGTGTTAGTGCCCACTATTTGAACATCCATTCGCTTTTGAGGTGTCAGTGCTCGGACAAATAAACAATAGAAACAACTCAAATCAGCAATTTTCCAATTGGAGTAAATGACAAATCAAAGGCCAATTCAAGCTTATGAGCATGAGCAATTGCATGCAAATTTGGCCTTTATTGGTGAGTAAGAATCTTCTCCGAACTGCATTACGACGACGACGTACCCAATGGCCGTTCCAAGGAGCCCCAGAAACAAACGCAGGTCCAGCGGGAAGATCCCACCCACAAGGATGTGGATATCTTGGGCAGGCAGCTGGCGCAAAAAAAGCGATATTTGATTCTCGATTTCGAACTCAGCCGCACCCACAACTCCAACTAGGTCCATTCTCCCTTCCTTCTCTGCGGTCCTCGTGGATTCCGTTCTTGAACTCCATGTCGGCCCCATCAATCTCCTTGTCTTCGACGCTGCCTCTTCCCGTGCCACCACACGCTGCTTCCTCACAGCCCCCAGCAACGCCATGAGGCCCCTCACAGTACCGGAAGCTGCGTGTCCACCGTCTCCGGCAACCCTGCCTCCTACCCAAGCGAGCAGCAACCCGCCGCCAACGCACTTCGCTAAATTCAACGTCATGACCACTACTCGCCCTGCAATCTCTTCTTCAGCGACAGCTATCAGGAAGTAGATCATGTTGACCGAGAAGGTCAATGAGAGAGCAAAGACCGTCAGAAGCGGCAAGCCGAAGATCTCTTGTAAAACTAACAGGATTTGCTGAACGTGAAAATGAACTTCGCATAGGGTTTTTACTTTGGCGGCGATATCTTGCTCTTCTTCCACGGTGAGGGTATGTCGTGTTCTGCTTGTAACGACGTGTGTACTTTCCGATTCGTCTTTAGGAAAGGGCCCCCAGGCAGATAGAGAGAACTGTCTTTTTATCGTAGGTTGTTCTTGACGGTTTGTTAAATGCTTACTCAGGAAGCAGATTTCCTTGTTTATGGTGTCAAAATAAAATTTCACCACGAACGCTAATCCGGAAAATGAGAAAATAATAAAAAATACATACGCAGTTTGCATGAAGGCATAAAAATTATTAATCCAATGAATTTTCCAAGAAAGATGTTCTAGAGCGACTTGTGAGATTGTACATGTCGTGAATATACCCATGCCCACCAACATCAAAAGTCTGCTTGGGGGCACGATCGAAAATCTGTTTTTGATTATTATACACTGACTAGAAATGACTGTTCTGAGACCATACTCGACATCGGCGACTTGACGCAAAAGTCTATCACATCTCGAGATGATGGCTCTCCTGTTGAAAATTATCAACGTAGACAAGGGTGTTATTAACTCGGAAGTCAGCATGCTCCAACGTAGAATTAACAGTAGACCGCCAGGACCTTTGCGGAGGGTTCCTCTAAATTGAGGATGAAATATTGCCATCTCCAGGAGTATTGCCATCTGCAAAAATTTGGATACATATCAGTTACATTAAATTTTTAGTTAAAATTATTTTAATGTAGAGCAGTAATCATATTTATCATTGCAATTAACACGTTCACTGTCCTGGGATCCATATGTGCTTCACAAGACATAACACACGATAGTTTTGCTACGGCTGTTCTACACGTGGGTCACAGACGTATACGATTTCTACGGCAAACATGTCCATTGAACTCCCCGTAACTGCACAGATTTTGGCGTGGACTTGCTAGGACGGTCATATAATTTAGAAATGCTCCGAGACGTGCAGAAAAATATTTTTATTTTTGAGAATATTACAGTAAATTTTTCTTACAGTCGGAAAAGTTTGGACGTGCGGAGATATTTTAATGTTCACATAGGGACAGGGAACGTGTTAATATTGTCAGTTAAGTTGGCAACCGTCGTCCATGTCGGAGGACAGTACTTCATTATTGCAAATTGTCGTCTGTCTTCCATTTATAAATAATGTTCTTTACGAAACAAATTATTGGTAAATAAATTCTAAATATTTTCAACAATCATCCCGAGAATATCAAGTCCTTAATTTTTAATATTACGAAATGTATATCTTCAATAGCAATTGAAGAAAAATCTATAACATGTTTACAAACAAAACTAAAATCAAGATACTCATTTTTTGTACCACGATTAGCTACTCAAACTGCTTAATTCAAACTTGATGCTTTCGCTATTAAAGTAGATCAGGTCTACTCAAATAATAGAATTACGGCCAAACTGCCGACGGTGCCCCACTGCAGTGACCGACTGTTGAATTTTTTCCGGAAGTGTCGTTTTAGATGTCGACAACAAATTAACAAAAATTATCCAAATAAACCCTTTCTTTAATTCTAAATGGAAATTAGATTTTTGTGGATGGTTCATATTGAAGTGGGCCAAATTGTCGAATTTGGCAACAAATGTTCGTTTTAATCCAGAAATGGAAGATAAACACTGAGCCAGTTGTCAAGCGAGCCGACCATATAACAGCACTCAATAAAAACACTGAACAATATTTGTGGCTGTGAAATAAACATAAGAATTTCAATATGCAGTGAAAAGACAAACTAAGTTTGCGATTCTATGAGAATCCGAAGCTAAACGCGTTGCGAAATTGCTCCTTGTTGTTTAACTTTTACTTTCTCGTTACGGAGTAGTAAGTTCTGTATTGCTGCGCGAAAAGACGGCAATTTTTCTGCAGAGAAACTCTTATTACAAGGTTCTGGTAACGAAAAAGTGGATAAATTTTTGCTAAATTTTAAAAATATTCTCTATCGCGTGGGGATGCCAGAATCTATGTTTTGTGGGTCCTTGATACTGAAAAATTAAATAACGACTAAACGTCCATCCGTCCGTCCGTCCGTCCATCCGTCTGTCTGTCTGTCTGTCTGTGGACAACGCTAGCGGCTACACTGTTCATCCGATTTTCTCCAAAATTGATATTCCTAACCGTTCTGGCTGATGTCGCGGCCCCTTGAATTTGAAACCGATATTTTAGTTTTACGGGGTAGTTTAAACGAAGCCGCTAGGATATTTTCCTAACTAAAAAAAACAGTTTCTTCGTTTTGGATTAAAGATTGTTGTTGAATATAATGAAGTAAGTTTAAGAGAATGGCGCAGATCTTATGCTGGTTGAAAACCCTGATAACTAGAGATAATTATTGGGATAATGAATACTTGGTCCTGCTTCCATTGATCTTTGATTTCATACGCCAGATCACTGAACTTCCTTATTATTTCCGAGAATGATTTTTGCATGTTCCTGTAGGAAGGGACTGCAACATCGACAGGGAAAGTAGTTTTTGGAACCTTGAGGGTTATCACAAGATATTATTATAACTGCTCGCGAATAGGCCATCTTGGACCACGCAGGACATGCACTTGCACGGGCTCAGTGTCGTTTTATCACGTTGCAAGTCTTGCATGTAACTAATCAGGGGGGTCAGCATTTGTCTGAATCCGATATTTACACCCCAGGTTTGTTAGTCCTGGGGGGATGGAAGATGGAATGGTGATGATAATGAAGAATGAACGGACGGCACCCACAAACATACACAAACACACCCATGCCCGAGGCGGGACTCGAACCCGCGATCCTTCCGTCCGAGATCGCCACGGCACTACTGCTTTAGCGATCTCGGCTTCCGGACTAGCTATTATTATTATTATTATTATTATTATTATTATTATTATTATTATTATTATTATTATTATTATTATTATAGTCTAAGAAACAAAAATATTTTCCGTTTTTGGCTGCTACTGTGCCAGAACTAAAATTTTAAGTAAATTAAGTTGTAACTGTTATCAAGATAATAATGAAATTTAATTAATTGTAACAATGTAATATGTAATATTTTTTATGTAATATTTTTTGTAACGGGAACTTAATGACAAGTCCTGTGTACTTATTGGGACCCCAAACCATATGGAAACAAATAAATAAAATAAATAATAATAATAATGATAATAATAATAATAATAATAATAATAATAATAATAATTGTTATTATTGCTATTATTATTGTTATTATTATTATTATTATTATTATTATTATTATTATTATTATTATTATTTACAGTAGTAAAAGAACCCCTGTTAGTACCTGAAGTGTATTCATTATCACAACAAGAATGGTGCCCATTTTGCTTCGCGTTACGTGCAGAGGCGCTGCAAGCGTGAACGGCGCGAAGCCCAGGAGCCACGCGGTACGGAAAAGTGGCTCCAGCGGACGCAGAGTGGGTGGCAAACGTGCCTCCGCCATGCATGTGGTCCAAGTCCTGAAAATGAAAAGGCAGTAGTTTAGCATTAAAATATTTTGTTCCACCGATGACTGTTATCAATGCCATAAAACGTATTTGTGTGGCTCAAATGAGGTGAGTGTAGCTTCGAAATGGAAATTTTGCAAAAAATCATTACCACCTTAAATATAAATGATTCTACTTATTATCGTAGTTTTTACTAAGTTTTTCACGCAGAGCATAAACGGACTGCAGTTGTCCTTGAATAATACAAGATTTGTGAAAATGTTGATGTGTTGTTGACAGGATGTACAGATGAAATGAAATATGCCATATCAGTCTTAATTAATTAATTAATTAATTAATTAATTAATTAATTAATCAATGTTATCCGACTGCAAACGGTTTTACCATCGTCAGTTGCAGAATTTTCCCTAACACTGTTTCATAAATTCTGCATTTATATACTTTGTAAGTTGAGTTTTTGAACAAAATAAATGAATAATATAAATAATCAACAAAATATATACGTATAATTAATACATAGCCTTTATTTCTTAACTCTTGATTTTTTATGTCATAGTCACCTTTGAAGAAGAATTATCCTGTTGAGGACTTAATGGTGTCGTTTCGCTTGTTTACAATTGCAATTTACTTTGAGTATTATCACGTCATATTCATGGCTTAGACGTAACAGTGCCTTAATTTTATGTGAAATATACCCATATTCAGTATTTCCAGCAGTGAACGTGATCATACTTCATATATTGTAATGGCTTATATTGTAGTAGTAATTAATTTTAATTTCATTTAGTAATTGCCCTTAAGTAATCTGCTAAGCACATCTCGAAATTTGTTTTCGAAGGAAGCTCAGAGATAATGTAATAGGTATTGACATAAATGACATTTTCGAAGAGCGCAACGGTATGGCTTGTCTCTCGAGACCCAAGAAAGCGTATTTCCCTTTTTTTGAGAGCATTAGCTGCCACTGATAATGTACGCATGGTAACAACATGTAAAATGGCGGAAGGGAAGATCTCCAGCCCAGCTGCAGGGGCCAGGGGCCTAGAGGGTTGAAGGGGGCATCTGCGACATCTTGACCCAGGACCCGACTTAGTTGGACCCATATATTTTTTCATTCAAAAGAAATAGAAAATGTATGTACTTCTAATTCAAATTAACCGCTATATATTATTTTTGTTGCAAGTAGAAATTAAATATGTGTATGAATTGGGGAAAACGTTTGTTTAAAATAAGGGGTTCTCGTGGATCTACTGCCTTATGACCTTTGTGTTTTTCTCGGGGCAGTTCTGAACTTCCGGCCAAAATGTTTTGAATGTTTGAAAAGAAATGAGTAACGTAAGAAAGAGAATGGAGATAGCACAGTGATACTGTTAATCCAGGAATGAAAAGGAAAATCTATGAACGAGTATCAAAGTGAAACTCATTTATTAGTGTTTAATATAGTCGTAATCTCACAATAAACCATTGACTTGATTAATATCAGAAATCTATTACCTCGCTTTGTTGTAATAAATAAACAGCCATCACGAAAAGGTTCCATATTTCCTAAAATGTAGCGTGTCCTTCATTTTATAGTTCTTGGAAGGTACGGAATATGAAGTTAAGAGTAACAGGACACGTATTTTTGAAGAAATTTTTAGCAGTATTACATAAACTTTTCTATACTACATATGTTAAGTAATATGAGAACGATGTAGTTTTACTTAAAATTACTCTATCACTTAAAACTATATAATTAGTGCTAACAAAACTCTGGTATACTATGATGAAAAGTAGGGTGACAAACATTTTGGAAGTATACTAATATATTTCTTCAGTTATTGACGTAAACATTAATTTCATTAAGAAATATTATTATATCGAAAATGTTTCAAAATAATAATGCCCTTCAGAATGATAATTTCTCCTTGGCTCTTTTCTAAAATATTAAATGGTCGTGCTGAAATTTTTGTAATTAAGTTCACTTGCGTTGGTGGCCGTCAGTAGACGTAGTTTCAAGCAACATGAATGGTTCCCCAATTACTTTTAATGCAAAGCAACCTCTAAGTATGAGCATTTGGCTTCTCTGCATGCTCTTTGCGAGCGTTCCACTCAGATTCTTAATATCCCTCCGTAAAGCCGAGCACTCCTGTTGAGAACGGTTACTTCCCGCCATCTGGTAATTGAATCTCCGCGTGTGTACCTATCCTTCTACGAGGGTGGTTCCGCGAAAATCCTTGCGGAATTGCAATTTCACCAGAGGCGAGCGCGGGAGATGGGGGGATTGCGCGACGGAAAATGGCGCCCCTATGGCCCAGTGCCCAGAACGCGTTTGGGGCGCTGCTAGTGGCGATGGAGGGAATGTGATGGTGGAAACGATGGTGACGGCAAGACTTCGTGCTCACACAGACAGGGAGCAGGGGTACTAGCGTGGAAGGAAATTTGCTGTGCCCCGTCCTTTTTTAATTTTGTATTTATTTTTATTTCAAATAACACCAAAAATCTGTACGTGATATACGAGGAAGATAAATTTTTAATTTAATTTCAGGCATTGAATTGACCAGCGGCCTAGATTTATTTCCATGTAATTTAAAATCTCTATTATTCATTACAAATGCGCGCAGAAGTTGGAGAAAAACTATGCAACCTCATGGCTTTTGAGAGGTGGCTGTAGTTTAGTTAGATATTTAAAACGTGTGGAAAATCCAAAAATTGTGAAACAGTTTAGATTATGGTTAAAAATGCGAATATTTCATTGTGTTGTTCCGTCTCTTCTCTTACTTCACTCACCAACTGGATTCTCATTCTTAATATTTGCTTTTTGTATGTTGCTGTACGGAAAAAAAAATTTTAAGTATTTTTGGTATGTAAAGAACTATTGTGTATTGAAAAACTACTCTGCTTTTGCAGTATTAGTGAAGATTCTTTTGTTAAAATATTTACTTTATTGCAGTGTTTTACGAGACTATTTAATTCTTGAGCAGTGTGCGTGCTACTTTTTGGTAAACCATCTTGCGTGGTTTTCAATAAGTAACCTTTTTAATGCTGCAGGCCACTAGTATTAGAAAATTTTCCATAAAATATGGTAATTTTGTTGCTACGAGACAAGATATAGTCGTGAAATTGAGTTATTGAATTCACAAAATACTTTTGCATTGTCTACTTTTTTCGTGCAAAATCATCATCATATTTTAAAAAAAAAATTTTCTTGAAGAAGGAACGGTTAGATGCTCATTGCTATTCCCTGATTGAACATTGAATAGTAATTACTATTTTTGCGGAAGGATAAAATTCGGCGTAGAGGTGCTGGACAAGTTGAACGTTTAAAGATGGAGTGAAGGTAATTGGTGAAAAGTTGGTTTGGCTTCGGCCATAACATGATGGTACTACAGTTGAAGTAATGGGATTGGAATCGGTCAATGCAACAATGAAAGTGCTCTGGTGGAGGATGCATAAATAAATTTACAGCTTGTACTGTTGGATCTCCGTTAATAATTCTAGTTAACTTCTTTATTCATGGTGGTCACATATGGCTTTCGTTATTTTAAAAAAAAATCTAATTCAACAATTCAAACCAATAAATCTTGATATGTCAATTATTTCTCTGCTGGAGCACCTAGCTGTACTTTCTGCCCGGGTGGCAGTGGCAGTGGCAGTGAGGAAACGGCAGTGAGGCAATTGAGAAAACGGCAAAGTGAAAGAGACGGTAATGCCGCTGCAGAGGAAAAACCGTTGTCAGTCTTCACCGACAACGGTTTTTCCTCAGCAGTGGTGGAGTTGAAATGAAACTGGGCGGAGGAGGCGGACTCATGGGAGACGGCGCAGGCAGTGCCTGAATTAGACAATTTGGGGCCCGGGGCAGTGCTGAAAAGTACCCCTCATCACCCGAAAAAAATTAAAAATGTGGAAGTTGGATCAAAAAACAATATGAGTTATATTATTTCAACAAAGAACAAAAATTACGTTTAAATTAAATTATAGTATAAATAATTAATATTTTTCAATAAAAATATTTAGTGATCAAATAATAAAATTTCTATGATGATCCTAAAACGCTACAAAATTTTGTTGTGTTTAGTTAGTGTTTAATAAAATTACTTGCTAAACACATGAAACAATAAATATGAGTAGAACCTAATTTAATATTGGTTTCATTCGATTCATTTCATAAAGTCCTATCTGGCAAATAACGACTATAAACATATTTAAAGTAAAAAAAATAATTGAAAATTTTATGAAATATCAGACTACTGTACCGCGATTTATAAAATTACGATAGCGATTTTCTCAAGCGCTAATTTTCTTTTTCATTTTTTTCTAATCTTTTCCTATCAGTACCATCAACGGAACCCTCGACTTTCAGAGCAACGGGCGATCACCCGATCTGCCCCTGTCTAGCGACGGAGAAGGGGGATCGGTGAGTTGGCTGCGGTGGTGGAGAGTTGGACAACCGACCCCAGAACTGCGGAGGTCGCAGAGCGTCATAGTTGGGATTGGCGCCGCCGGCAGCGCCACCGGCGCAAGGAGGGGAGGGGGGTTGTAGCTACACGAAAGCTGCAGGTGATCCCCCCAGAATGGGACAGTCTCATCGCACAGGCTGCAGTCTCGTATAA
>BLKR01013291.1:0-12366 GCA_011170035.1 Teleogryllus occipitalis | reverse complement strand
ATGCTCTGCTACGCGTTGCCAAGTTGGAGCTACGGGGCTCCGTCCTTCGGACTTCGCGATTTACATAAAACGACATCGAGTCTATACAACGCAGAACTCCCTATTTTTATGCCAAAATACTTCTCTCAAACACAAGGAGCCTCATACCCCGACAATGACATTGCTTCAGCGAGCTCATTCTGCTAATGACAGCATTTGATAAAGTTCGAAATATGTTCATTCACGTTCATACAGTTGCGTCCAAATTGTGTGGTTAATGTGGGAATTAATCGGCTACTCCTAACTTTATCCACATTTCAGATTTTAGAGTTACAAGGTAATCTTATTTATCCATTTGAACACTGTTCTAAGAATCAGGTGCCACGGCCTCCTTGTACTAGTGGTCTTCTAAGCAAAGATTTCTGGATCGATTCCAGCGCAAGCCATTTATATTTTTAATCGTTGAGTAATGTGTAGACAATTATAAACTATTGCATCCATTCAGTGTAATACAATTTTTATCATCGTGAGACCCTTAACCATTAGTATGAATGATAACATTCTCGTAACACTCGTGAACCGTCTGCCATATATTGATATAATATTCAATAAGGCAATAACTACACGTGTTAACTATTTATATCAGCTGTCCGTAGGTATAATTACACATGTGTATGATTTTTCATACATTCATTTGAACATAATTGCACATGACAATAAGCTCATAAAATAAATTATTCATTTGTGCAGTTGGAAGATATTCGAATCCTCAGTCTTGCAGATTACATTAATTGCCGTGTCATAGATATATTATTGGGACAACGTGTCACTAAATTAGATAATTTTGATTATTTGTACTGAATATAACAGCTGAATCCAAACTAAGTCGGTAACAAGAATATCAACTGAGAAACTATTTGGAAAATTGTTGGTTAATTTTTAGAACAAATATTTGTAGAATTGTGTTCTTGACCTAAGGGTAAATATTCGTGATCGAAAAACAGCTTTCTTGACCTAAGTAAAACGAACATCATCTTTAGCCGCAGCATCATTAAAAGGCTCAAAACTTTGCCTTAGCTCTATTTCCAATAGTCTATTCAGACAGACGTTTATTTGAAGGAGTTGCATGTTCTGCAAGTTATGTGATGATGATAATAATGATAAGAAAAGAAGAGGAATATGAAGAAATGTTTGGAGAAGAAGAAAAAAAGGAGGAGGAAAAGAAGGGGAAAAAGAATATGAAGAGGAAAATAATACGAAAAAAGAGGCAGAAGAAGAACAAAGAATGTGAAGAATAAAATGAAAAGTATTGGTGATTTTATCCTGCAATGTCTTCGATCTGTCATTGTTTCTATATCCCTTCTTTTGAGTGTAAATAATGTGAATCCTATGTACTACGGATCTAGTCTTCTATATTCAACCCTAGTCCCTTTTTAGGAGCATCAAACGTGTTCACCGGGCTCGCGATTCCGCGGAAACATTATTACCGCAATTGCACCCGACGCACAAAGAGCGAGAGAAAGAGCACTCGGGGACGATGACTGCGGCGATGCTGACGTCGTGGGCCTGTGCGAGGGCACCGGGAGGGCGATTTGGGAACACCTGCTGCCCGGCGGGCGGGCGGGCGGGCGGCGCTCGTGCCGCGGCGCCGCTATCTCCCTTCCTATCGCGCGCGCCCGGAAACGCGTCGGCCGAGCAGCTTTCTAGGATAATTCGGGATGCGTTTTGTGGCGCTCGCGGTCGCAGCGGCGGAGGCCAAAGGGATGGGGATGAGGACGGAGGCAGGGGTGCGGGAGAGATCGGTGACGATGATGGTAGCAGAGGCGGAGGCGGAAGGCATCCTCACCCCTGGTGAGAGGTCGGGGACGGAAACGCTGGAGACGACGGGGGAGGGTTCTCGGAGAAGGGGACCGTGGGCAAGGGGGCAGAGAAGACGGGGACGATGGAGAGGGAGACGACGGAGAAGGGACGGCAGAGAGAGGAGGACGCAGAGTGAGATAATGGGGAGGGTGAGGACGCAGAGGGAGACAACGGAGACGGGGGACGACGGAGAGAGAGATGGGGACGACGGAGAGAGAGAGATGGGGACGACGGAGAGAGTTGGGGACGACGGTGAGAGAGGGGAGACGACGGAGAGAGAGGGAGAGAGGCGACGGAGAGAGAGGGAGAGAGACGACGGAGAAAGAGGGAGGGAGGCGACGGAGAGAGAGACGACGGGAAGAGAGTGAGTGGCGACGGAGAGAGAGAGAGACAATGGAGAAGGTCATAGTGAGATGACGGCAGCAGCTACGACAGCGGAGGTAGTGATAGTGGAGTTAGTGACTTTTAATTGATTGCTTATTCCAGGCGCATCATATGCTAAAGTACTGCTAGAAGTGTAGTTGCATGATTTCATCACAGAAGATGGAGGTGATCTTTCCCTGCTGATTGGCAATATCCGGCGCAGACCCACGTCGGCTAGGGGGATATTCCCCAACCGTATATCCCCCACATATGGAGTACCACCCCGGCCGGGACAAGCTCTCAGCTCCCGAATGGTCTCCCGAAGTGTGCTAGTGTAATGCATATGAGTGTGAGTGTGTGTGACAGAGATATTAGGATAGAACAAGGAACAGGAAGGAAAGATCGCGCGCGGTCCGTGACCCGTTTGTTAGGGTACTGCTCTCGTATTCGTCTGGTGTTGGTCGGAGAAACTAGGGAAAACTACCGCGCAGAGTAGCCGGCCGCTAGAATTGACCCCCAGACAGCAGCTGAATGCAACCTAGATGACAAGCTCGCTTCGAAAATCCTGCCACCGTTGGAACTCGAACTCTAGGACCTCCCGATTAG
Source organism: Teleogryllus occipitalis (assembly GCA_011170035.1). Classification (NCBI taxonomy): domain Eukaryota; kingdom Metazoa; phylum Arthropoda; class Insecta; order Orthoptera; family Gryllidae; genus Teleogryllus; species Teleogryllus occipitalis. Next base: position 9,558 of record BLKR01013291.1, on the reverse strand, counting down.
AGGCACTGCAGGATTTGGTGGCGGTTGATGGAGACGGAATGTGGTTGTGATCGGTGACGATGGTGTGGTGGCGTTGGCGATGACGATGGTAATAGTTGCGGGTAAGCGGTGGTGCTTCTGGTATGAATAGAGCAGTTGATGCGGTGTTGGTGCCGTAGATCAGTGACCCCGCGCGTGCGCGCCACCTGCCCAGCAGTCGGAGCGCCAGCGGAAGGTATTTTGTATGGCTCCAAGACTATACAAAAATATTACTTATAGCTTCCAGCGCCATCTGTTGGCGAAAATATCCTAGCCTGAGTTAGCTTCCAATGAACTGACCATTGACTAATTTCTGTAAAAAGTATAATAAATTAATAGTATTTCACAATTAAAAGTTTAATTTTTTTTCAATTCGATTGGAGATACCGCTTATGCTGTAATTATTTGAACTTTTCCTTCTTAATCTACTACGGGGTTGAAATTTCGCTTGATAAGTGCGTCTCATTTTCTTCACACCACTACACAATTCCCTTTTTTTGTAACTGAGCTAATGAACGGCTTGCGCGCGCAGGTTCGGTCTCGGCTGGACCCAGGGTAGCCAACCATCCTGCATTTGGGAGGACAGTCCTCTATTGAGGTCTCCAATGGTCTCTCGTCCTGCTTTTGGTAAATTTGAATATTTGTTATTATTTATTTTATCACATGACTGACATCTGCTACATTGTTGACTACGTTGACACACCCATGCATAATGGTGTCCCTGTCTAGCGACTAAAATAAAAAAGAGTCGCTCAGACCATCTTCATCTGCATTTTGTGATCAAATCTTTTCACTTGAATTGCATATTCAGAGAAGGAAATAGAGCTGATGTTAGTCCAAATTCAATGTGTATAAAAATAAATGTGATGATGCGTTTTATTCCCTTGTCGAGTGTCTTCTCTTTTACCTGAACATTGTTGGCAACCCTGGACGGACCTGTATAATCTCAAAGAGCATATTAAAATTTTCCTTTCGGGTAAAGATATTATATATCAGCCGAACCATTTCTGTCATTAGTGACTCTCTATTCAGTTTTTGATCATCTAATAAGTATTGTTATCCAGAACAAAACTTCATTACAGGGTAATTTAGCATTACTGGAAAATGCAAGTGTTCATTACCCCTGTTATGAATAGCTTTAATTCAGCTCATTTTTTTTTATTTTAATATTCATGAGTCTTCAAACCCCCACATGAGTTCCATACCATATATATAAAAATAATACCATGGGTTCCAAAGTTTGCTATGTATAGCTTGTACATACTTGGAGAACAGTGTATGCATAACCTTTTCGATTTTTTTGATTGATTGATTAGTGATTCCGGGTGCGTCAACGGGTAAGGTCATTAGTCCTGTAGGTTTAGTGCCTGTATTCTCCTCGGGAGGTGGCAGTGATCTCCCCCCGCTGGATGGTACCGACCCATCTGTGAGCTAGAGGATTTTTTCTCGACCAGGTATCTCCCACCAGCAGGGCACCTCCCCAGCCGGGCAAGCTCTAAGCTCTGGTCTCCCGGCATGTGTGATAGTATTATGCATGTAAGTGTAAGTGTACGTAAGTAAGGGGTCGAAGAGAGGGCAAGGAAAAGGAAGGAAAGATCGCGCGCGGTCCATGGCCCGTTTGTTAGGATACTGCTCCGGCATTCGTCTGGTATTGATCGGAGACACGACGGAAAACTATCGATCAGAGCTTGCGGCCGCTAGAATTTTCCTCCAGACAGCGACTGAATTCGATCTAGCTATCTAGCTAGTGTCGAAAATCCTGTCACCGTCGGGATTCGAATCTAGGACCACCCTTGGATGAATTGAATTCCCAAGAAAGGAGCCAACTAAATTGATTCATTGATTGAGCCCTGAGCCACCTCTCCCATCGCCTTTTCGAAAATGGGAGCACTCAATATTTAAATAAAAATGGCGGTGTAATTGTTCCAGTCGGTATTTCATGAGAGACAAATAGTAAGCTTTTTAATAGTGTAAGAATTTCATGAAACTTGGCCTAGTAATATTTTCTGGATGAAATATGGTTGGCATATTGAGACCAATAACCTATCACTTGCATATCATGGTAGAATTTCAGTACCACTAATCACAGCTTTGTCGTTGAAGTCACGATTCTAGGTCGACATGGGAATATCAGAGCCCAATCAGAAATTGAATCCGGGACCATAAGCACCAGAGGAGCGAATGCGCAAACGACTGAGCTTCTAGGAAGTTCAGCCACTTGAGAATACTATCTTCTGTTGCCAATAGGAATTTTAAATGCTTAAATGCACTGCCTTGCACTGCCCCTTGGTACATATGCCACTGCCACTTGCACTGCCTAAAATGCCCCATGGTACATATCTAATGATCAAATTCACAATGATCTGAAATTCCCTACTGTCGCCTAGCACATCGCCCGCCTCTCCGAAAGATTCTACAACAAGCTTCATAACCTTCCCTTCCAACCGATTTTCTCACTAGGAAAAACCGCTCATCCTCATCTAAACTGCATCCCGTCCAGATTCCCCAAAGATAAATTCCGTCCTCCGTAATTCCTACGCTTTTTCCATATCATAAGCGCCGTTATCTCACCCATTCCACAAACCACCGCAATAATTCCAAAGCACCCCAACCTGATTTCTTGTAGCCCAGTGGGGTCATCCTCCCTCTTATTTTTGTCTGTATATTATTGTATACATTGTATAAGCAAACAATTCTGTAAAGTGGCGATGTACACTGTATCAGAAAATATTTGAATAAAAAAAAAGGAATTTTATCATTTCTAATGTTTAAAGGGAGGTGGCCATAGCCATCCCCTTCGCATCATTTTCGTCTGAAAATACTAGACCTTAACAACTGAGAAGCTGCATGGCTGAGTGTTGTATAATCACCACATTCTGCAATAAATATAAAAAAATATTCAAACATTAATTTAGATTGAAATTAATCTCCTTTTTATCATTAAGGACAATTCTATCCAATAAGGGAAAGTTCATTTTCAAGCGCTACATCAGAAAATAAACAAAAATTTCGAGATTTAGGTGTCTAGTTCATGATTGCCTAGAATGATTGAAAAGGCGGAACATGAGTATATCCAAATGACTGAGTTCGGATGCCGCACATTATAGTATCGTCGGATTACTTTAGATAAATGGTCAAGTTTTGATTGCGAGATTGGAGGAACTGAATGGAGATAACCAGGTGCCATGGAAGGAAATAATCTACATTTTGCGGTGGGAAAACCATTTCATGAATTCAAATATCAAGTACGGTAGCTAGATATATCGATATACTTACCATTATAGCCCAGTAACAATCGTTGTGTGCCTCTCATCCCATAGAACGAAAGGAGTATACGAGAACTTACATTCTCAGGTAATCAACTATTTCTTATAATTTAATACATCTATTTCACGAATGTAAAATTTTAATTGCAGGAAACGAGTGGGGATAGTAAGTAGAAACTGAGACATCGCAAGGAAATTCCGTCTTCGACCAATGCCCAACCCATGATCAACGCATTAGTTTGACATAGAAACGCTCCCCAGCGAGGCATTAAAATCTACAACGGAATATAGAGTTTCTAACCTATCTTCTTGTTATAGGGCATATTCCACACTGGATTCACTGAAACACACAATACCACTTTTGCGTATGGACACAGATGCCGGGGCAATGTCCTTGAAACATTCAGCGCTACGGCACGACTTAGAACCCGCTATAAAATTTCATGTACACATGTCGATATACGTGGTTGGTGAGAAGGAAACATCCTCGGAAATGTGTTACGTTTCAATGGGATCCTTGTACTTGGCGACCATTCCAGTACGAAAAAATGAGTCGACACCTTTGACATTCTACATGTGTTGAACAACGCAAGAAAATGGACCAATAACTTTGCTGCGAACATTGCCGCCGGTCGATGTCGTGATGCGCATTCTTCGTTTTCTAATGTATGACATGTATACAACCTTATTTTGAGCTCCTCTTTTGTTTCTTTTGGATTGGCAGTATTCTCATGCATATTATAAAGCAGGAAGTTAGGGTTTACATAGATAAATAAAGAAAAAAATGTGCTTCACTGCTGCAAATTTAAACCCTACTAACAATGAAGAATATTGTGGAATTACTGTTATTTATAATATCAACTATCATAATAATAATTTAGGATATTGAGGAGTCTGTTGGAAAGCAGAAGTGCATGGCTTTCCAAGCTATTTTTCTTAAAATATGCAATAATATTTTAAGGATCTTCGTGGAGGTATGCACAAAGATTCAATGCAACTTTGATATGAAACGAGCTATGGTCGGTTATATTACATTTTCTAAATCGAAAGTAAATGCAAGATTGACGGCAACATGCACAACCACTGACCGTTCACGATATCTTCATGTCTCTTTCGACTGAACCAGAAAATGTGCATATTTATTTGACCTGCAGGACAATAAGCACACAATAAGGTAGAGAGGGAAAGGTGTTCAACATTTATAGCATGAATAAAATGTATGTTCGAATCAATAAATCACAACATTGTTAGAAGTCAATACGAGTATACCGCAGTAGCTCACGTGCATTAAAATTATAGTTATAGTTCTATTGAATTGTACTGTCACATATCACTACGATACTTATGTAATCAACAACAATAATAATAATAATAATAATAATAATAATAATAATAATAATAATAATAATAATAATAATAATAATAATAATAATAATAACACTACATTTACTCGTGTTACTTTACAGCTTTGCCTTATGTAAGTAAACAGAAAGATTACCTCGTTCTGCATCGCATGACTCTCGCAAGGCTAGGGTTAGAGAACCTTGACGATTGAGCCCAAAAGAAAGTTAGTAGTTCTTCCATCACGAACAAATTCAGAAGTGAATTAGATCATTCAGCAACAAACGATACAACAATATTAGTGGTAAGCAAAATATGAATCCGAAGATACAAAGATCTAATTGTAACGAAACAACTAATGCTTAAGCAGAAACAGACCATTACAAAGAGGAAATGGTTCTACAACAGCCATACTTTATAAAATTAGAGCGATATATTCACAAAATTTTGAAAATGATGTTGAGGTTTCATGTAAAGTACCTCGTATAGTCAAAATATTTATTGCAAATTAGCAGGGCCTAGGTTTCCTTCAAATCGATCGGATATTATCGGTTATTATAAATGTTAACAGAAGTTCCATTCCGTGTTTAAGAATATATGGTGGCTGCTGACAAGTATATGTTTCCCTTTTCGTTCCTGCCACAACGTAGCATATAACATTGGAATGTATTCTGCCAGTTAATTTTAATTCCCATCCTGGGCTCCCTCACAATAGTAACCGCATGTCATTGTTCCGACTGTACTTGTGATCCAACGCCTATTTTCATCTCTAATCCAGTCGTGGGGATCAAACATATCGCGCCAGTTGACACATTGACAAGCGAGTGTTCTTACTTTTAGATTTACTTAGTGACTGACATGCGGATAAAAATCTTAATACTGGTTTGAAGACAGTATCAGGGAATTTGAATATCGGCCGACGCACAATGTGTGGGTAGATGGCCAAGCTACCTTGTCTAAGTTACATTTCCGATGACTGTGTAAGGACCTCACTGTGCAAAGACAACTGCCAACTGAAATAAAACACTACATACGTTGTGACGAATTTGTCAAGTAAAATTATATTAGAATTTCGGAAATTCTGAGTAATAAACTTATTTATTTTCATTAGGAAGTAAAAATCAAAACGGGAAATAAAAAAACATATTAAGTGTAGAACTTCAATCCAGTTGTTTAGAAAAAGTATATTTAATACTTCGGGCGCCGTGATTTTCTGTTATCCCCAGTCCGGATCAATTACTACTGTTTCTGTGTGCATAAAATTAACACGCCGATCCAGTGGCCGAGATTGTTAAGGCAGTAGTGTCGTAGCGATCTCTGGCTGGAGGATAGCGGTTTCGAGTCCCGCCTCGGGCATGATTGTATTTGTGTTCGCCCTTTCACCCCTTATCATCACCATATCGTTCCACCATCACAGTTACCATAAGGTTAACTTCAATAGGGTCGCTAATAACCTAGATGTGGATGCGACCTTAAATAACAAAAAAGAAAAGAAAACCACACATAATGCCCCGACGATGTTTTGAACTCAACCCCTGGAGGCATGCCAAACCAAATTAATATAATACAGGAAAATATCGTAGAAAAAAGTAAAGAAACGAAAACTAAAAAGATTTGGAAGAAGACACAGACCCACAAATCAAACATGTTCAGTGCTTGACAAATGCTCGAGAGGATGCTACAAAAACTAGAAAACGAACAATTAGACAGAAAATTGTAAAGTTTCCCGTAGTAAGAGTTAACAGAATTGTTAACGTAATGAGATAATACTTGGGAAAATGTTTTTGTCGAGCATTTCCCTTGAATATGGGTTTGTCCTTCGGCAAAGTAAGCCTTTTAAAACTAAGCGCAGAAAATCCTCCGTATTTAGTTATTCATTCAAAGCCTTATAATAAGACAGTCGTTTCCAAGTTAAATTTTGAAACAAGCATACAGCATTATCCTCCAATCGCATTCGGTGTGCCACACAGAAGTATGTTACGACCATTTTTCAACCTAATATTTGTAACAGATCTACCGACGGCGCACTGCACGATTTCGATAACTATTACAGATGATACGGCTTATCTGGCACGCATTTAAATCCAACAACTTGTTCAATATTACTCCTGAAATATTTCAACACTAATAAGTGTCTCAAACGTTTGGGCATGAAAGTTTATGAAACCAATTCAACTCACGTGGCATTCGCTCTCAAGATATGTGCTCACCAGTAAAAAAAATAAACAAACCATTCCCCAAGCAACCACGGTGAAGTATTTAGTAATCAATGTGAATAGAAGATTACCCTGAAAAGACACATTCCTGCGAAAAGGAAAGAACTGGTATAAGAAATAAAAATACTACTGTCTTATTGTTTAGTTCTTTAACTTCTTACCGAAAAATAAAATAAACATTTACAAAACAATAATTAAATATAAATGGACATACGAAACAGACCTTTGGTACCTAGGAAGCGTCTGAAACTTAAAAATTCCGAAACTTCTCACATCAGCACTTATATCACCATAAAGTTAGAAATATAATGTTCTCCGTGACGATTTGAAAATAACAGTAGTAGAAACCATAGTAATGAGAAGAGAAGCCTTGAACATTATCAGAGCCTAAGAACACACACAAGTCATCTAGCAATGAACAGATGACAGCCTTGATGTAAAGAGACTAAATATATTTAAGTATTTAATATTTATCTAGATTTAAATAATCGATTTTACTTTGTACGAAAGATTATTCTCATGTAACCCTTATCACAAAGTAAGAACACTAGCTTCTTGGTACTATATAGGATTTGCTTAACGTTTTGAATAAGCACAAGTTGCCAATAAACCGAACATAGAACAAAATACAAACAGCTACACACAGTGTGTGTATAAAGAATGTGCAAGTTATCAGTATGTATTGATGATAATGTTTAAACTCTAAAAATTGAAAAAATATTTGTCAACCTGTACAAGATTCTCCACACTCCCTTTCAAATTAATAACCATCACCAGAGCTGTACTGATTATAATAAAATATTTCAGGTTGAAAAAATTCAAACTTCTTGCACATTCGGTTTTATCATCCATTGACTGTAACTGCCATGTCTTACCATGTGTCCATGTTAGACGAAATTAAATAATTAATAAGTGCGAAACAATTAGAAAATTTGGAAACATTAATGATATGTGATTGATGATTCCGGACGCGTCAAAGGCTATGGTGATTAATCCTGTAAGCGTAGTGCATGTATTTGTCGGGAGAGGTGCCGGTTATCTCCAACGCTGAAGGACGAGATCCGGCGTTGACCTACGTAAACGGCGCCTTGTAGGGGTTTCCCCAATCAGGTATCTCCCACCAGGAACAATCCCGGCGGGTACAAACTCTATGCTCCCGACTGGTCTCCCGGCATGTGTGGTAGTGTAGCACATGTAGGTGTGTAAGTAAGGGGTGAGGATAGGACAAGGAAGAAGAAGGAAAGATCGCGTGCAGTCCACAGCCTGTTTGTTAGGGTACTGCTTCGGCAACCGACTGGTGTTGATCGGAGAAACCATGAAAAACTACCGATCAGAGCAGTCGGCCGCTAAAATTCTTCTCCAAATAGCGACTCAACTCTACCTTACCGGCCAACAGTGTCCTTTAGCGATTTCTTTATCACTTATGTGTGTCTAGAATCTTACCTTTCAATGCGGCGTTACTGAGATATATTTGTTGCTTTATTCTATTATATTATTCTAGTACATGCATTAAAGGATTTTATGTACAAGTTCAAATATTACGCATGTTTTCAAATTATCCGTTGCAACCGCAATGAACATCATTTCAAGGTCTTTCAGGAAATGTGGGTGATAATACCAGTAAAATATTTTAAGCAAACTAGTGAGTTATACTCTTATTTACTTCGGAAACGTAAAGTAGTTTTCACAACTTCCTGACCTCTGCCATCACATCCAGTTACCGGTTTTTGTTCATACATAATATTTTAAAATTTTAACCGAGAAATATTAACACCAGTATTCATACAGACTTGCAAGTACAGTTATTTCTTCGTGCCTGCAGCATTTGGAACATTAGGAGAAAATGGAGAGTTGCCAGGTGTATTGAGCCCTGTCTAATGTTCCTTCTACGAAAGGGAAGAGAAAAATAGTCAGAAATCATAAGATGCTAAACATCAGTGAGGCGGTTGCAGTGTGCATATGTTTACGCTTCCTTGCCAACTTATCAAAGGATTAGTGCAGGGTGCAGAACAGGTTGCAGCAATAATGTAACATGCAATAAGCATTCTACTCACCACAGGACTCATCGTTTGAAAATTCCTTGGCTGTAATCCTCTTTAAGTTTTCAACACGTCGGGCGAAGAGATCATGTATTCTAGATGTGCTGAATCTGACCTGTTAGGTAGCCATACTACTCTTAACTCTCTCGGAATTAGGCAGTTGCATTGCAACATTGTCTAATTCAAAAACTAACTTGGCTATTATTCTTTAAATTCCTTTATATCCCTACCGAAAGATCATGATATATTGTACAATGTTCTACTGAATACATTTTTGAACGTAGATATAAAAAACAGAATGTCCACGTCTTTTAATAGTAAAATTCTTGTAGCCGAGGTAGTACTATTTTGTGTGTCTTTTGTTTCACTTTTGTACTGCGTCTTGTAGGATTGATCCCAATAAAAAAGAATAAAAATCTAAAAATCGGTTACACACACACGTGAAAAAACATAGCCAAGAAATAACAACTGAAACGATCACCTTACATTTCTTTAAAAAGACGCGTTTTCCGAAATAAATTTTCGCCTCAGGACCATTGATTGCATGGGAGATTCCTTCGCTGACTAGGCCCTCTCGGCCGAACGCGTGGCAGCCTGCCCTGGGGCCGCGCTACGTACTTGTCCGCGCTTTATTTGCTTGCCCCGCTCGCCGGAGGCCGTGCACCTCTTCCGAACGCG
>BLKR01013290.1:0-12368 GCA_011170035.1 Teleogryllus occipitalis | reverse complement strand
GGGGTCTATTCTCGAAATTCGAATGCTCTCTTTCGCATACGAAATGACGTCAATTCGCAGTCGAAACGCGTCGTTGTATTCTCGAGATTCGTATTCGAGAAAATCCGAACAGTTTGCGTTCGATTTCACTCGAATGGTATCCCACCATTCGAATTCCAAAATCGTATGCGATTTCATGCTGTGGTATTTAACATCCTAACCTAATCTTAGATCACCAAGTTTAGGACAATGGCTAATTTCGATGAAATATGTATTTTAGCAGCAGTAGAAAATGAAGAATTGCAGCGGGAAGCTGTTGAACGTGGTCCACGAGTGTTTTATCATAAATACGATCCGTTTGAAATATCTGATAGGGAGTTTGTGAAAAATTTTAGAGTGTCTAAAGACGTGGCCAATGTTATTATTAATATGCTGACGCCACATTTAAAACAGGCAATGAGGAGCAGTGCAGTTAGTGTCAAAACTAAAGTTTTGTTAACTTTAAACTTTTATGGTACTGGTTGTTACCAAAATCCTGTAGCCAAAAATTTGTTTATGGCTGTGTCACAGTCTACTGCTTCTAGAGCAATTCATAATGTTACTGAAGCTTTAAACAACCCCGAAATATTTAATTCATGGGTCCATTTCCCTCGAAATTTACAGGAACTAAATACAGTGAGGCAAATTTTTTTTGAAAAATATAATATTGTTGGAGTTGTTGGTTGTGTGGACTGCACACATATAGCATTATGGCCTCCAAAAATCATAGATGAAGGTAACCCTGAACACATATATGTTAACCGGAAGAACTACCATTCCCTCAATGTGCAGTTGATATGTGACTCACATCTTCGCATTCTAAATGTAAATGCTAAATTTCCAGGAAGTACCCACGATTCATTTATTTGGAGAAATAGCAATATTCAAAATTTAATGAAGAACCTGCATGAAAGAGGCCATAGGGGATATTTTCTTTTAGGAGATTCGGGATATCCTCTAAGGCCATGGCTGCAAACCCAATTTCAAATCCTCAACCTAATACTCCTGAAGAAAGGTACAACACCCATCACAGACAGGTCCGAAGCATTATAGAAAGATGCAATGGTGTTTTGAAAATGAGGTTCAGATGTTTGTTAAAATACAGGGCACTACATTATTCTCCTGAAAAATCATCAAAAATTATAAATGCTTGTGTGGTTCTTCATAACATATGTCGTTTTCATAATTTACCAGACATAGGAAACGAAGATGATGATGATGATGATGATGTGGATCTTGGTGTGTATGATGAATTGTGCATTGAAGATCCCACAAATCGTCAAGCACAAAATGAATTTTTAAAAGGAAGGCAGTATCAGCAAACTTGTATTAGAAATTATTATTCATAAATTTTTAAATTAAATGAATGTGTAAATATTTGATTGGATTGTCAATGCTTTAACAATGTATTTTATAGTTTGTTATATTTCATAGCTTTATTTGTTTTTTCAAACTAGAAGTTTTTTATTTTCTTTCTCTCTAGATATAAACAGAAAACACACACTGCTTAAACTTCATACTTAATATCAATTAAAAATGCTGCATTTAGTTTATATTAGAATACAAGCTCTGACAAAAAAACAAAATTTAAAATTATTTATTTTTCATTATTGTGTGCTATAACTTGCCTCTCTAAAAGCGATAAAAAATTAGGATGATGATGATAATGTTGATCTTGGAGTGTATGATGAATTGTGCATTGAAGATCCCACAAATCGTCAAGCACAAAATGAATTTCTAAAAGGCAGTATCAACAAACTTTTATTAGAAATTATTATTCATGAACTTTTAAATTAATGTGTAAATATTTGCTTGTATTGTCAAAATGCTTTAATAATGTACTTTAATAATTTTAGTTACATTCACAGTTTTATATAATTCTGTCACCTTGCCCTCACCTTGCTGGATGCACTTACGCTCGAGAATATGTTCCGCAGACGAACAGCTATCCAAATTGTGACCATGTTACTGAGCAACAAATATTTTAATAATTAAAATTCAGTTCAAAGAGCAGCTGGCGCAAACTGTGATGGCCCGGTTCGTATCCTTGTCAGCGACCAATTCCTTTGAACTAATTTAATTATTCACAGTTTTAGTTGCTTTTTGAAACTGGAATTTTTTTAGACTAAGTAAACCCTGTGGCCAAATACATTTAATATACAGATTTTTTAAAAGTTTTATTTCTCTGTACTAACTAATTAAAATATGTTGCAGAAAACACACACTGCTTACGGATCATTCTTGATATCAAAATAGCTGCATTTAACCCTTTCTGCGTCGCATTTAGAAATATTTTTTTAAAAAAATGAATTGCCATCAATATTCATTATTTAGATCATAAATATTGCATTTTCACTGAAAAATGTTTATAACGGCGTTCGTTAAAAAATAAACTAACGATTCCAAATGGCATCATTGCCGCTTAAAGACACTTCAAATTTTATTTAGTTTCAAAATAATGAGTACATATAAATGTTGTAATTTCTTAATTATTTTCTTGTAAAGTATTAACACAACAATTTTTTTAGTTAGGCTATAAAACACATGTTGAATCTTACATTTAACACGACTTTATTATACCAATTTTTTTATTTATTTACAGTGAAAGGTTTTGAAACAATTATTATGTTTGTTAAAGCACAATGCCACATTGCACTTCGAGCATTTAACCCTGGAATATGCATTTATGCACAATTTGCATCTTGATTTACTATCTAAATGCTCTGGCCAGTGTCCCATTTGGTCAAAGCGCACATCAGCGACAGGCCTAATTGCCTTAGGCTTTCTTTTTGGTGTAGATGGTCTTGGAGATTCTGAGCTTGGACGTCCTTTTTTTCTTGCTGAAGGAGTAATTCCTTTCTGGAGCAAGGCACTTGCAATCATTGACCGAAACTTGAGAAGTGGTACATATTTCGTATTTCTCTGACCGCAGTGTCTCCTGTAAAGCAGCCAGGCATTCACACAAGCCATGTCTATGAAATGGAAAATAATTCTCAAGTAATATCTTTTGCTCTTTATATTAATCCTGTATATTTGGACTAACATATCATGGAGGTCCACTCCACCCATGTATGTATTGTACTCTTGTACAATGTTGGGTCGTGGAACTTGTATGTATGATTGTTTTTTTTGACTCCAACGTTGTACATTTTCAACAGGTTCCTTGCCTTTGTAGGTGGATGTCAGGTAGACAGCTTTATTATCATACCATTTTAAAACTATTAAATTGTTTTCTTCATTTATCTTATAATCACAGGTTCCTCTGCCCTCCCTTTTCAGTTCTGCATCACTTTTCAGTTGACAACCACTCAATCTGTTTTTTCTAATAGTTCCCACAATAAAAATCCCTTCATTTTTTAGTGTAGCTGCTAGGTTGAGGGAAGTAAACCAGTTGTCCATGAACACCTTGTAATTGGCATGCCTAGGCACGTTCTCAATCAATCGCATCACTACATTGCCACTCATTCTTAATTCAGCATCTCCTACAGTTTTCGTTCCTTTCCCAACATAAACTTCAAAGTCATAAATATAGCCACTTACACCAGCACGTGCAAACACTTTTATACCCCACCTGTGTGGCTTTGATTTTATATACTGACGCATAGATGTATGCGATTTTAGAGGAATCATAAGTTCATCGATGCTGTTGAATTCTTCCACTTCAGTTTTGAGAAAATTCTCCCTCTTTAAGGCCGCTTCACAATAGCCCGGGAACGGGAACGCGAACGCGAACGGGAACGTAAAGAAAGTTAAGACATGGACATCTCAGGCAGGCCTACACAACACGACGGGAACGCGAAGCTTGACGGGAACGGGAACGGGAAGGATGGTCAACATTTATCTCAGCCCGGGAACGCGAAGCCTCTCGACCAATGACAGTGCAGCAAATGGCGGCGAAGCTTTCCAGCTGATAGAGTGCGACGCGCGACATTGGTATACGAAGCGGAGTTGGGAGTAGTGCGATATTGTGGTTAGAGCGTGGATTACGATTGAGGCGGATTTTGTTAGTCTTTGTTGCTTTAGTTATTTTTAGTTATTATAGTTTGTTTTTTTCTATTCATTATATTTCATATTAATACTTAGAATTAAAATCGCCCCCCCCAAAAAAAAGTTTTATTAATTTCTTTTAAGTATATTTGAGTTTGTTTTTGATTAAATTTTAGTTGTATCCATAAGTTTCGTTCGTTTTATAGTATTAGTTTTTGCATTTTTTATTCATTTCATTTTCATTTTGTTTTTATATCTAATATTCTTTCGGCCAAATATTCATAGGTTATTCCAAATTTTAGAATCTTTAACATTCAAATTTTTTTAATTAGTAGTTAATAGTTCATTTTTCGTGAAAGTGTAATTTAGTGAGTTCATTGCTCCAACCATACTATCAACAATGGAGAGGGCTGGCAATTGTGAAGAATGTGATGATCTTGTGGAAATTGGCATGGGCTTGATGCTCATTATAATGAGCTACTATCTTTACACTGGTCGAAGGGAGCGAAGGTATGATATTCTTGCTTATAACATGAATTATTAAAACATGATAGTTGTTACTGTACTTTAAAATTCATTGGTTAAGTATTATTTAATTTTTAAATTGATTTGTGAATGAAGATTCGCTGTATTCTCTGATTGAATCAATGCATAATATTTTTTTGTAGGTGGTGGGTTAGGCCCATAAATGATGAAAGGAAGGAGAAGGGTGCCTTCAACAATATTTATAGGCACATGAAGACACGGGACCCAGAAATGTATTTTAAATATATGAGAATGTCTCCTAAGTGTTGTGATAAGTTATTACAAATTTTAAAACGGAGACTTTTAAAAAGAAGCAGAAGGGAGTCCCTTTCACCAGAATTTCGGCTGGCAATGACTGTAAAATTCTTGGCACACGGTGGGTCATTACAAAATCTGGCCTGGGAATTTCGAGTAGGCCATTCCACTGCTTCAAAAGTGGTTGCAGAAACCTGTGAAGCGATTTGGGAATGCCTGCGGCCTCTATACTTACAATTGCCAGCCACAGAAGAGGAGTGGAAAAACATTAGTGCAATATTCCATGAGAAATGGAATTTTCCACATACTTTGGGGGCAATTGATGGCAAACATATACAAATCCAATGCCCTGCATCCACTGGTTCTGTGTATCACAATTATAAAAGCTATTTTAGCTTGGTGCTATTGGCATGTTGTGATGCAAATTACAAATTTATTTGGGTGGATATTGGTGCTGCAGGAAGTGAAAATGATGCGAGTGTGTTTCGGCGGTCCGAAATTGGAAAGAAGTTGGAGGGAGGGTCGTTAAGACTACCAGCACCGAGTGCATTGGGGAACTGCCTCATGCCTTATTTTTTTGTGGCAGATGAGGCTTTTCCCCTAAAACCTTACATAATGCGTCCCTTTCCGGGCAAAAACCTGGAATCCAAGAAAAGAGTATTTAATTATAGACTGTCACGTGCGAGGAGGACAGTGGAGAATGCCTTTGGCATCCTTGCTAGCAGGTGGCGGGTATATAGACAGCCATTAACGTGTTCTGTGAAAACAACAAACTCTATAGTGAAAGCCACTGTGTGCCTTCACAATTATTTGTGCCAGGAAGCACAAACAACTTACTGCCCTCCTGGATTTACCGACATAGAGGACAATGGAGTTGTTTCCCAAGGAGAGTGGAGGGCAATAATAAAAAATGATACTAATTTGTTGCCCGTTGGAAGGCTGGGTTCCAACTTTGCACCAACTGAAGTGTACAAGTTAAGAAATGAAATGGCAGATTATGTACTTGAAAATGATCTGGGTGCAAGTTGGCAGTTGAATTATGTAAACAGAGGTACATTTTAAATAAATTTATTCATTGATATATTTGTTTACAACTTGCATTATTTCAACGAGGCATTTATTTCTCTTCCTCGGGCTTAACTGCTCCACTTGCTCTGCCACGTGGTCCAGCACGCCATTTGTCCTCTTTTCACACTTCCTTTTCACAAGCTCAGTGAAGGCTTCACAAGCTTTTGAAATGCCTTCTTCAAGTTTTTTTTTTGATGCAGATGGGCTGGGAACTGGTTGGATTGGGATAGGAGGCGAGGATGGGATTGAAAAGGAAGGGGATGTGGGAGGGGGTTGGGTGGAGAAGGGAGGTGACGGTTCATTTGAAGAGGATGGCTGAGAGGGATCCGAGACAACCAGTTCCAAACAGCTCCATAGTGCCGGCGGTACAGAGCTGCTCAATCTGTAAGAAAGTAAACAAGGAACATTGTTTTAATATTATTTTTTGGTACTATGCATACATTATGTTATGTAAAACTTCTAATTTGATTCTGTTTACAATTCTTTTGCATCTTGCATTGAAACTTTCTGAATTAATTCAATCAAAGCTCAAATGGAATATCCATTTAACTGAATTGAACAGGGAGGCCACTTCCTGGAAAACCAGGAAAAATCAAGAAATTTACACGAATCATTAGTCGTGTAACATTTTGAGATGGTCATGTAACTAAGATATTTCTTAAAAAAATTAGTCCAGGAAATAATACTGACTTAAGAAATAAAAATTGAGTAAATTCACAGTGAACTCTGATAACTGACAAACTAGTATTGGACTTCTTTGAAAAAAAATTGTGTGGAAAAACTACAAATCTTATCAGTGATAACAGATTTTATTTTTATTTATGACTGTCTTATTAGTATAGAAATTAGAATTTGAATATGGTTCTGAATATATTTCGACAGTCAAGTTGTTAAGTATTGTGGGCAAAATATTAAATTGTGTGAATGATTTAATCCAGGTACTTATTGAATTATTTTCTTATTCTTCAATATCACAATTTTAGGAACATGTCTTGTTCCCATCATGTACTACAATACAAACTTGTGGACTATTCTACAGAGAAATACTTTGTAACGAAGAAAAGAGTGGTCACCTGTATACTCTACATTAAATTCATTATGTAATGCATTCAGAATCTTTCAACCTTCATGCGGCTTGTGTATATTTTGCAAATGTACATTCCCATCTAAGATACAACATAATATGGAGAAGCTCATCCTGTAGTACTCAAACTTTTAGATTGCAGAAAACAATTATATGAATAACAAGCAAATGCTATCTATGCGATTCCTGCAAGTCTCTATTCACTGAGCTTAGGAATCTTACCATTGCCTTG
The DNA here is from genome assembly GCA_011170035.1 of Teleogryllus occipitalis. Taxonomy (NCBI): domain Eukaryota; kingdom Metazoa; phylum Arthropoda; class Insecta; order Orthoptera; family Gryllidae; genus Teleogryllus; species Teleogryllus occipitalis. The sequence continues at coordinate 5,199 of BLKR01013290.1, read as the reverse complement.
CCTAATTGTCTATGAATCTGCAATTGCTAAAACTAACTTAATTATTATATAAGTCGCTTTCAGTAATACTTACGGTGATTTCCTTAAATATGGTGCTAACCACATCATCTGGTCATAATAAGTAAAAGTTGTTCTCTTCCTGGCACCACCTCCCGATCCAGAGGGAAGAGGGGTTGTTATTTCCCTATGGGCCCTTGAAAAACGATCCCGAAGATTCAGCCACCTTTGCTTGCAGGCTTGAACTGACGAAATCAAAAAGAAAACAATGTAAACATCAAACTTCTACATACACATTATAAATAAATTGGATAAAAAACTAAGTACAATTACTTACCCTCCTTATCCAAATGTGTTGCTATGCTTTGCCACACATTTTCAATGAAAACCTTGTCTTTGTGTTTGGGGTCTCTTTTGTCGACAATACAAAGGTTGTCTGCCACAAGTTGTATCACAGCTTTCGAATTCAGTTTCCATGGTCATGGTTAATAAATAGATAAATAAAAAGGATAACGGGATATAAACTATGATAATAAAACAAAAACAAGATAAAAGTGTAAGGAATAACAAAGAATATAACAAATGAAATAACAATAACAAAACACAAAAGAAAATAGAAACTGTACTACAGAAAACAAAAAGTGAATACAAAATTAACAATAATGAATAAAAAAAAAGTGGAAAACAGAGAGAGAACACACAGCAGAGGAATGAAAAAGAATTTCGGGTTATGAAAATAAACGGAAAAAAGATGTGATAAATAGGCGAGAAAAACGAGGGAAAGGCGAAAGAATGAAAAGGAATGAAAAATAATATGGGAAAACACCACGAAAACAGAAACAAACGGAACGGGCAGCACGCAACCAAAACCAGGACCAACACAATACAGGCGAACACAAGCTAATGGCAAATCAAAGAGTGAGCAGAGTAGCGTAGCTATAGACGTTCTTTGGTTTTGGCAACTGTTTCTTGAAGTTCTTTTTTTTGCCGCAGCAAGTTTATAGCGCTGTTCGTCTTCCCGTTGACGTTAATTGTGAAGCGCATGTACCTCGCGTTCCCGTTCCCGTCCTTCCCTTCGCGTTCCCGTTCCCGTTCCCGGGCTATTGTGGAGGGCCCTTTAGTCTCTCTAAAAATGGTCTGACTTTGAACAGTTTGTCGTGATGTGGATCATCCCTAGGTAATATTTTTGCATTGTCATTGACATGCAAATATCTTCTCAACTGATAGAATCGACGGAGTGGTATCACATCAGCTATTTGAGAATATCTTGTCTCATTTGCCCAATACATTTTGTAACTAGGAACACTCATAATTCCAGTAAGTAAATGAATTCCAATGAACTGTCTTATTTCACCAGCATTAGTGTTTATACTTTGGCATAACACTTGGGTTGAGTATAGATTAGTCTGTGTAACTAAGTTGTCAATTATATCCTCATCAATAAAATTTTCAAAATAATTGAGGGGAGAATGTTCTTCACTTGGTGGATCTGAAAACTTCACATAACAAGGAACATTCACAGCCTCTAGATCTTTGCATACCCATGTATAGCTTGTTCGACTTGCATTCCCTGAATCCAAATTTTCAAGTCGCTCAGCTAAGGGAGTTTCATCATCTGTAAGGGGATCTTCTAAAATGTTCTCCCTGTGCAGTTCATCTTGTTTTTGTTCAGGCAGTGGCAGCAGAACTGACGGATCACTGTCCTCATTTTCATCATCAGAAATAATCTCATTGTCTGATATTTCAGATTCATCTCCGTGGAGAAGAAGAATAATTTCATCCTCACGGATGACGTCATATTGACCGCGCATGACCTATAATAGAAATATAAAGCAAGAATTAAATTACAAAGTGTTATATAAGTAAAACAAGCTCAATATTTCAAACATTTTAACTTCATGTTTGCATATAGCATATGTGCTAATGCGTCATTGTCGCCAAATGGCGTCATTAGAAATAAAACAATAATTACTGACGAAAATGCATATGTAACAATACCAAAAACCTACCTTATTTCTTTCCCTATTTCTTATAATGACGATGCTGGAATCTCACCAGTAATTAAGAGTAATGCTTCTTGGTAGAACATAAGGCCACAATAGGATGAACACACGATGTTTTTTCGTGTGCTTGTGAACGAAAACCAATCGCTGTAATGCTTCCTAATCCGCCGTTAATATTCAAACTAACGACAACGAAATTCGGGTAATACAATTAACAAAGTGACATCTGTTGGTTGCTGTGGAATGTAATAACCGTGCATAGAGACTGCTCAAATCACAAAGCAAGAATACTGAAACAGAGCACTCTTATAATTCCTTACAGGGCACGATATGTTATTTGATGCCAAGTGGAACGTGACAAGAAAGGTTACACAGAGAGCCAAGTAAAGAGTATTATGAGTGCATCCCTTGCTATACAAAAAGATTAATTATTTTTTAAACGCTGTGCAATGTTCTCTAGTGCTATAACTTGCCTCTCTAAAAGTTTTAATTTTTGTTCATAATACATTTTTTTAATTTCTAATTTTTGTTTTGACACTTCATAAAGACCAGCTGTTGAATTTGCTGATCTCTCTAGCCGCTTTCCAGCCACTGTGCATTTCTGTTTCTTGTTCATCTCTGTAGTAGGAGTTAAGTGAGAAGGTCCAGGAGCATCTGTACTCACTACAGTTACAGAAGATACTTGGCTAACGTTATTTAATAAAATTAAATCATCGTCCTCAGTAACAGATGCACCATGCTCTTCGATTATTTCAAAAGCACCCTGTTCATTTTCGAAAACAAATTCGGTGCTTGATTCTGCTGTTGAATTTAACCCTTTAATTGAAGTCTGGGGTATTGTTGATAAAATTTTTTCCTCCACACATGTTAAGTCAATTGGTGGTGGTGGACCTCCTCCAGTTCTCTTACTTTCATTATTAATAATGGCCTGTTTCCCTTTCACAGCAGATTTCATATCATGCCATGTTTTGCGCCAGTGCTTCCAGTCCTTCTGTGCACCAGGCATGGCATTCACTTGCAGAGGTAACTGTTCCCACATTTTTTGAGAATTTTGACACTGAAAGTGGATGAGAATTTTTCACTTGACAGAGCTTTATTTGCATTCATAAAATCAGCAAGAGCTGACTTTTGCTCCAGACTAGCGTGAGCATTCTTTTTGAATTGTGCCATTTTCTTCTCTTACAAATTAATATAGTTGTCAAATATAAATCACTTAAAACTAAATATCTATTATCACTCTGACTAATTTATATTTACTGGCCTTAAAATATTTATAGAAATAAAAGGTTTTCGAATAGAAAGTAAGAGAACACTATAAAAACACACTACCATACGCACGTGACGCTCAACGCAATGAAATTGATAATTTGAATTTCGTGGAAGACGGGAAATGCCTCCAAAGAGAAATCGCCTGCGCTAAAATATACTTCTTCTTTGTTAGTCAGAGAAGAGGTAAAATTCAATTTCCAATGTTGCCAAATGTATGCATGCGAAAATTTTCGAATACGCTCGAGAATGCAGCTATTCGAAATCAAGTGTACGAAATTATTCGCATACGAAATATTTCGCATGGTTTCGAGAATACAGCTACTGGGAGCGTCCCGTCCTGTTGGGGCTCCAGGTGGTAGTCAAGGAAGATCGCCCGGTGGTCACTGAGGACTGACCCGTCAACAACCCGCCACCCCAAGACTCGGGGGACGGCGGCGTCATTGACGAGTGTCAAGTCTATGTGAGTGCCCACCTCCCTTCCTCCTAGTGTCCTCACAAAGGTAGCCGGCTGGTCAGGCTCATTTGCTATTGGAAGACCTTGTCTCAGGATCAATTCTTCCACCTCCTCTCCTCGCACGTCCGTTGACTCGCCATGCCAGAGGACGGAGTGCGAGTTCGAGTCGACCCCTAGAAGGAAGGGGGTGCGCCTGTGTGGCGTCGATTGTCCTGTCAAGTGTGCTTAGTTTGTCTGCTAGGGCCTCGTTAGGTGACCAATATGCCGAGGCTACGACAAAGGGCTTCGCGTCACGCACCCGGATCTCTGCTAACACCTGATCCGGGGTCGATAGATGGCTTAAGTGTAGAACTCGCAAGTGCGGATTGTTTATCAAGATAGCGGCGCGGGCGGGCGAGCTGGCCGAAATGGTTTGCAATACTTTAATTGCAGTTGATATTCCCGCTATGCGGTTGTTAATTATGTAAGGTTCCTGAATAAGAATCAGGTCGGGCGGTACCTCTGATTTGCATAGTTTTTCTATGCTCGCCATACCCGCACGCGATCTCCTAGCGTTAATTTGTAGGAGTCTAAGCTTCATAGTCCGTGCGCGCCAGTTCTGCCTCCACGGCTCGGACGTACTCCGGGCATTTAGGACTGTTTGCGTCATGTTTTGTATCCTGTCTTTTGGCTCTTATACAATTGACACGTTTATGATCTTCCGTTGAGCATTCCGTGGCCTCGTGCGTTCCCGCACATTTGTGGCATGAGGCCTCGCTCTTACAGTGCCTCTGCGTGTGTCCGAACCCCTTGCACTTGTAACAGCGCGTCGGAACACTGTAATTTTCGCCGGTGTACGCAACCCAATGCGCAAACAGTCGCCCTTCCGCCCTGGCAGCACGCCAGACCCGTGGGGAGACCTGGAGCACCCAGCTCCGGTGCGTGCGGTCCGCCCTTTCTCTGCCCATCCTGAAAATGACCCTCAGCTCCCCTTTCTCAAGGGTCCCGCTGAAGGTGTTCGCGTTAATTTCCTTTAACAACTCCTCGTTCGTGTCGGTGGGGATCCCGTGTAGCACGAGCTTTGGCCACTTCAATTGCCTCTCGTGTACTTGCACCAGTTTGGATTTGCCCACACATTGCTTTAGTTTTGTGGCTCCCTCCGAGGTCGCCATGTTTACAGAATACAGGCCATTACTGTAGGACGTCCTTAGGACACGGACATTCTCATTAGAGGTCTGCATTCTCCGCGATTTTGACCGACCAGCGCTCGCCCGGCCCTCTTCTCTCGACTACACGCGCTCGAGCGTCCTTCGCAGCCGGTTGGAGACTCCCGGTCGCAGGGTTCCCGGGCGAGACTCGAGCCGGTTGTACATAACCGAAAATGGCGATCTGCACCTCGCAAGACTCGGTCGGCACGTCGGAGTAAATATCGAATGCTACGTTCCAGGAAAAGGAAGGGGTATAAATTGGTTTTTTAAATTAACGACCAGTAATTTT
>BLKR01013289.1:0-12369 GCA_011170035.1 Teleogryllus occipitalis | reverse complement strand
CTCACCCCCTCCTCACCCCCTCCTTACCCCCTCCTCACCCTCTCCTCACCCTCTCCTCACCACTTTCCTCACCCTACTCGTCCTCCTTGGGAAAGGAGAAGGTGCTCGTGTTTTGAAAACAGGTTACTGTGGGTTCTACCTACATATTCTGTTAGGAATTTCTTATTTTACAAGTGGTATCTGCTGTTTCGAACGCTGAAGTAAAGTGGAATGGGTACATATTTTCGGGCAATTTCTCATCTTTCAACTTTTATAATGGCAAAAGAAACACTGTACTACCCCTTGAAAAACTTTTTATAAGGAATAATAATTTTCATTATGGAACGTGAGCTAATACTTTAAAAGAATAGTTTTTAAAACGACATCTTCACTATCACTGTCTGTTAACAATATTTCATTATAAATAGCTTTTCTACAGTATTTATTTACGTAATGAATACTGACTTGTCTGTTCCTCCCATTCATATCATTTCTTATCGTAGTTGTGAAGTTATCTTTAATGTGAGTGTTGCAGCTAATTAAATATTTTGTGGAGTCTAGATAAGAAGACAATTGATTCTTTCAACATTCCTTTTATCAATAGTTGTAATACTTTTGTAATGTTCTCTTAATATCTGTGTTTGAATATGTTCGCAGATGACAATAACTTTATATGGTATGGATGAAAAATAATTCTAACCCATGATAAGTACATTAATTATAAACCTTGACGCAGAATTTCTTGACAGTTTCAAGAGGGGATCTCCCGAAATTTAGCTGGTGCGCAAATGCGTTAAGCTGTCGACCATTTCTCAAGAGAGGATCCAGTGGCTTGTCGGGCGGCCGGCCGCGTGAAGCTGCAATTCGGGAGGCGGGGAAGCTCCGGCGCGGGATCCCCACGCTTCGCAGAGCAGGCCGCCTGCACGCACCTGCCCCTCCATCAAACATGCATCGGGCGCGGCAGCCGCCCACGCACTCGCGCCTCGCCGCCCCCTTCCGCCCCTCCGCCCACGCAGCGCCGCGCCAGGGACCCCGCTGCCCGCGCTCGGCGCCATCGCGTGCAACGCCCATGCCGTCTGTAGTACACCGTCCGGGTCACTCACGGCTCTTCTCCACCCACAGGACCGGGAGCGGTAGCTCAGTGCATCAACTGGTGCTTCTCTCTGGCGGCGGCCGCGGGGATGAGCTCTGCGTTATTACACTGCAGGACCTTCCACGAGTTCTGTTTTGGTTGGAAACTGATGTCACTGTAGCGCCTCTGACCGGGAGGGGCTAGGTTCGAGTCCTGACGGCGACAGGATTTTCGACACTAGCTTTTCAGCTAGGTCGAATTCAGTCGCTGTCTGGAGGAGAATTGCGGCCGGCTGCTCTGATCGGTAGTTTTCCGTGGTTTCTTCGATCAACGCCAGGTGAATGCCGGAGCAGTACCCTACCAAACGGGCCACGGATCACGTGCGATCTTTCCTTCCCTTTCCTTGTCCTATCCTCTCCCCTTACACACTTACACTAACATGCACTACACTACCACATATTCCGGGAGACCGGTCGGGAGCTTAGAGCTTGTCCCAACTGGGGCGGTGCCCCGCTGGTGGGAGAGTCCTGGTTAGGGGAAAACCCCACTAGCCGACGATAGGTCGGCGCCGGATCTCGCCATCCAGCGGGGGAAGGTCACCGCCATCTCCCGAGAAAAACATGCACTACACTAACGGGACTAATGACCGCAGCAGTTGACGCGCCCGGAAACACGAAAAAATCAATCAAAAAAAAACAAACAATGCTACTGTTACCACTGCGCCCCCAATCTGTCATTTTCCTCACAAATCCTTTTATTTGCATGCTTCGTTTCTCGCTTCACACCCTCGTGAAGTATCTTCCATCATTGTCTTCCAATCATACTCATTTTTATTCAGTCCTCTCATTGAAATTGTTTCTTCTTCTCACAACTTGCATTATTCCAAAACTTATATAGAAAATCCTTCTAATAACATGTTTTATTGTTTAATCCCTTCTTCTCCATTATTTCCTTTTCTCCTCTGTAGACCTTTCTAACATTCACATCCATACCCTTATACCTGGATCCTTCTACTCTCTGTCGACGATTTCGAACATATCTCCAGCTTCTTTTTGGCATACAGCACCATTCATCACGCGTTTATGGACCATGTGTTCGATTCTTCTAGTATGATCTTCATTACTCGGTCACGTACTAGTTTTAGTGACTACATCGGGTCTTCATGTCGTGCGACCGACCGACCGATCTTTTGCAGAGCAATGGTGGCGAGACGTGAGGCCAGGATGCGGGCACAGACGCAAGGCGTGGAGGAATCGGAAGGACACAGAAAGGACAGAATAGGAACGTGTTAGAGAGAAGAGGGATAAAGCAAAAGGGTCGTAACAACACTAAAGGGGCAGGGACAAGGAGAGTAGTGAGATTCGGGAAAACGGAACGTAACATGAGAAACGAGGTAGTTTGAAGAAAGGCGAGCCTAAAATGCAGACGATGAAAGGTGAGGTGGGGTATCATGGGGTGAAGAAAGGTGTAGGAAGACGCTGATACGGAGAGCAATACTGAAAGGGTGAACAACGCGAAGAAAACTAGGACGCAGGTAAAGCATGATGGACAAGAGTGAGAAGCGGTTGGGAAATGGGGTCTCCGCAGAATCTGCGCAGAATGAGCTAAGAGGAGAATGAGGTAGAGAAGAAGAGAATGAGGAAGAGGTGAAATGAGTAGAAAGAACTGGATGAAATGCGAGCAGACCAAGGAGTGCAAGTCAGAATGGAAAATACAAGACAAGACCAGACCGGAAAGGAGATAACTGACACGGAAGAAGTCAAATATGATAGGGCGAGCAGAGCAGTACTGTAGGTGGAACGAAGAAGAAGGGGAAGGAAAATTGGGACTGAGTTGGGTGCGACGGAAGAGAGTGAAAGGGAGTGAAAAGGACGGAGCAGGTAGGGCGAAGGGGAATGAGCAGAAGATGGAAGACGGGGACGGAGTTGGGTGGGAATGGGGAGGGGAAGGAAGACTGAGACTGAGTTGGGTTTTGACGGGGGAGCGAGGAAGGAGTGGAAAGGAGTGGGACGGAGCAGGCAGAGCAAAGGGGAATGGGGCAGGGCAGGAAGAGTGGGACTGAGCTGGGTGGGTCGGGGTGAGGGGAAGGGAGTGGAAAGGAGTGGGACGGAGAAAAGGGGAAGAGATGGGGCAGATGAGTGGGACTGGGGAGAGTGGAAAGGAGTGGAACGGACGGAGCAGGCTGGACCCCCTCCCTGGGAAGTTCTGCGCGGCGCGGCGGCGGGCGAAGGAGGGCGGGGCGCAACCGGACAGGGAGTAGTCTGGCGAGGCGGAGCTCTGAAGGTGCCGGGCGCGGGCGCGGGCGTGGGCGTGGGCGGTGGCAGCTGACGGGCGGGATTTGGGTGGCCTGCGTTGCGGAGACGTGCGCGCCGCCCTAGGGACGCGGCGCCCTGGCGAGGCGAGGCGAGGCGAGCGCGTCAGCTGCTAAGCCAGGCAGCGCGCGAAGGGCTCAGGGCCGTGGGGAGATGGGATGGAAGGGGAGGGGAGGGGCGGGGTGGGCTGGGGAGGAGTGATGAGTGGGCAAAGGGGGTGGGGTGGAGAAGAAAGGAGTGGTATGAGCTGGAGTCGGGTGGGGTGTGAGGATTGGATGCGGTGGAGTAGTGTGAGGTAGGATAGGGTGGAGTGGGATGGAATGAATTGGGGTAGGGTGGAGAACAGTGGAATGGGGTAGGGTAGCGTGGGATTTGGTGGAGAATAGCAGTGGGGTGTGGTTGGGATGGGATGAGGTGGGGTAGGGTCGGGAAGAGTGAAATGGGGTGGGGTGGGTTAGGATAGGGTAGGGTGTAGTGTGGTGGGATTGAGAGGGTGGGGTAATAGTGTAATAATCACAAAGCTGTGAGTAATACCCAATAATTATTGAGACAATCAAACATCCTCCGTGTCACTAGACAAAATTCATACTCCACAAAGGTACGTTAAATGAGATTTTATTAGGTTCCGTGTTCCTAAAAGTTGTCTCAATGCAATTAAGTATTTACCTGTGAGTACATATGAGAATTCTGTGAAAAAATGAATCGTTTTCATGCAATTCATTTAAACCTCCAGTTATTAAAAGGTGTATATCATTTGGCGTTGAGCGCAAACAGAAATTACTGCTAAGAACGAGTCCCTGCCACTTCACTTAACTGTGTCTATCGGATTGCATGTTTGTTTTCAAGTATAAAACATTCAGTAAAGCACATTAACGACGAAAATTCTTTCTCTACAAGAAATAGTTCCTTAATGACGATATTTCCCCACCACAAAGTACCTTCAAGAGAGAGCTAAAAATATGCAATTTGAAGGCTTGCGAAATGGTTTTAGTATTTCACACGTTTAGTACATTTTAAGGCATCTCTTCTCTTGCAAGTATTTTTTCTCCATTCAGTAAATTTAGTGAATTACCTTAGAATGTGTTACGAGCATCTTTACACTACCAACTTTTTACCAGAACAGAAAGAATAAATGTTTCAGAGTGTCGGGTCATAAAAAGTAAAGTAATAGTTCCACTAACTCTGCATGTAAAATATTGCCCACAGGAGGGAAATAGATAGACTGCGGAAACGCGACAGAACATTCAAGTCCGAGAATTGTAAAAGCCCATTCCATGGGGGCAATACGTTACACCTTGAAAAATAAGTACCCCTAGCATTTTTCTTCCTTAAGCATTTTAGCTACGAAACTTAAAATTATAATGTAAAAGAAACGATGTTTAAAACAAAAACGCGTGCAGATAATCTCTGTGTTTGTATGGTATATTACATAGAAAGAACACTGTTTGTAACACAGTTGAACAACAATTATTTATTTCAAAATATACTATATATTTTGCTTCAAATGTGTATTTTCGATGTAATAGTTTTTGAAAACACAAAGCTTGAACGAATTACAGTATCAGAAAACGTATTTACCGTCAATTTTATTAAATAAAATTGGCTTGGAATTATTGTTTTTATGTATTGTCTTCGTTTTAAGGAATGGAAAGTTTATCGGCCATGTGACTGGCTTATTTCGACACTATTCTTCCGCCCATCTCGTCTGACTACTCAGTCGTCCGTTCTCTCGGCCTCCAAGCAGCCAAAACACCCCGTCCACCTGACTGCCCGTCCGCTCGCTCGCCCGTTCATTGCTCCCTCTCCACTTTCCCGCCCGACATTCCTGTCAGTCCACTTTCATTCGTCCACTTTCCCGCAAGTCCATTTGCCAATCCGGCCACCCATCTACCAGTCCAGGGGGTTGGTGGGCTCTCATTCGCCCGCCCACTCGCTTTCCTACGCACCCGCGCAACTTCCCGTCCACTCGTCTACCCACTAGCAGTCCACTCCCACAACCACCACCTTGTCCGTCCTCTGTCACACGTACTTCCTCCCGCTACCGCCACCTTGTCCGTCCTCTGTCACACGTACTTCCTCCCGCTACCGCCACCTTGTCCGTCCTCTGTCACACGTACTTCCTCCCGCTACCGCCACCTTGTCCGTCCTCTGTCACACGTACTTCCTCCCGCTACCGCCACCTTGTCCGTCCTCTGTCACACGTACTTCCTCCCGCTACTGCCACCTTGTCCGTCCTCTGTCCCACGTACTTCCTCCCGCTACCGCCACCTTGTCCGTCCTCTGTCACACGTACTTCCTCCCGCTACCGCCACCTTGTCCGTCCTCTGTCACACGTACTTCCTCCCGCTACCGCCACCTTGTCCGTCCTCTGTCACACGTACTTCCTCCCGCTACCGCCACCTTGTCCGTCCTCTGTCACACGTACTTCCTCCGCTGACTCATCTGACCCTCCCTCCTGCCTATTCCCCCGCGCAACCCCCGCCCACCCGTCCGCACGTCCACTCGCTTACCTACCCATCCGCCCATCCGTCCAACCGTCCCTCCACCTGCCAGCCGCCTGCTTCCTCAACGCACGCGCAGGTCCGGCGCGCAGACGGCGAGGTCTGCGCGCGTTTGGAGACGTGCCCGGGCGCCACCAGGGGAAGCAAGCCTCCGCAGTCGCCCCGCCCCGCCGCGCCCCGCCCCCTCCGCGAACCCCACCGCGCTGCGGCAACGGGGCTCCGCTGAATTATTCAGTTTAATGGACTTATGTCTTCAGGCCTGCGACAATAGGTCACAGCACGTGACTTATTGAGCAGCCGAACCCGCGGTGGTCGGACGCGGGTCTCGGCGCCTCTAGGGAAATCGGCGGCGGTGGGGGGGGAGGGGGAAGACCCCGCGACGACGGAGGCGGCGGCGGCGGCGGCGGAGAAGGCGGGACGTCCCGCGATCAAACTTTCATCGCACTGCAGAACCTCGATATATATATTGTGTGGTGGCGGCGGCGACGGCGGCGCGGCGCGCCTCGTAGCTACACGCGACCACCCGGCCGCCACCGAACCACACGCCCACCCGCTCGCGCGCTTCGCCGCCGCGCCGCCTTTTTACGGCCTGCGCGGGCACCTGGGTGCCGCTGTAAAAACATGGTGCTTCCATCATGGCGGGAGGGCGGGCGGGCAAGAGGTCGATGGCGCGGATAGGGCGGGCGAGAGGGCGCGAGGTGGGCGGACGGGCGGGCGGGCGGGCGGGCGGGCGGGCGAGTGGGTGTGTGGGCTCGAGATGGGTGGGTAGGTGGGTGGGCGGGCGAGCGGGCGCACAGGCGGGCGCGAGGTGGGCGGAATGGCAGGCGCGAGGTGGGCGGGATGGCAGGCGCGATGTGGCCGGGGGCGGGCGGGCGGACGGGTGGGCGGGCGAGCAGTCAGGCACGAGGTGGCGGGATGGCAGGCGCGAGATGGGCGGGCGGGCGAGAGGTTGGTGGACGGGTGAGAGAGAGGTTGGTGGGCGGGCGGGTTCGAGGTGTGTGGACGGGTGGGTGGGCGGGGTGGGCGGTCGGACGTGGGTGGGCGGGCGGGCGGGTGGGTAGGCGGGTGGACGGGTGGGTTGGTTGGTTGAATGGGTGGGCGGGCGGACGGGTGGGTGGGTGGCTTTGGGTGGGCTTGGGCGGGCGGGCGGGCGGTGGGCGGGCGAGCGGGCGGTGGGTGGGCGGGCGGTTGGTGGGCGGGCGAGCGGGCGGGCGCGAGGTGGGGGCGCGGCGCCGCTAAGCGACACCGCCGCCGGGGGCGTGGCCGCTGGATATTTTGTTTGGTTTTGCGAGTCGCCCCGCCGCCGCCACCGCCCCAGGGGCGCGAACTCGGCACGTCGCGGCTATGAAGCCCGGCGGTTTAAAGCGCGTCATCCTACGCGGGCAGCTCGCTGGGGCGGCGCCGGGCGGGTTGTCGCGCGGTTTAGGGCGCCGGCCGCTCGTAGACAAGGACGCGACGCGCCCGGGTAGATGTGTACGCGGCGGCGACCTGCATAAGACGTCGCAGAGGCAGGGTTGACGGAGAACGGGGTTATGCGTTTCCAAGCGAGGGCAGTTTATATTGAGCTGTCGCGAATTGAATCTCATATTTTTATGCGCTTTCTACTTGTATAAACTTCCAATGATTTTTTTTAGGAATGGCTGGCAATGGTGATCTATTTTCAAACCGTATTGATCATATTTTCAGACTCTCCGAAAGGCAAGTCAAACAAGTCTCTTGCACCACTGGCACTCCAGTTACGACCCCCACTATTATTATTATTATTATTATTATTATTATTATTATTATTATTATTATTATTATTATTATTATTATTACTATTATTATTATTATTCACGACACTTTCCATAGTTAAAATATTACTAATACTGACAAAAGCAAATCAAGAGATCTCAGAATTTCCCAGAGGAAGTAATATTTGAATCGGTGATATCATAAAGGGCACGAGTCATCTTTTGTCACAGAGTAAAGAACATTGCCTATCTTCTGGAAGGTGAATACATCATTGGTTCGTACAACGGCACTATAAACCCAGTCTCAGTTTCAGACATGTCAAATTCTGGTTAACTATTCAAAGAGTTAGTGAGACACTGGCTCATGCTTTCAACAGTCCGTTGCTCTCTGAAAGGAAATAGACTTTTTATGAATAAAATGTGATAGTTTGCAAGTAGTCACAAGATAACTGTGTCACTTATGAAAAGGACATTTTATAATTTTAAATTTTGGTATCAGGTTTTTATTTTCCTCCCTATTCTGTAGTGCAGGAAGTATTGGAATCATCTCAGTATTACGATCTCGACTGTTCTGAGCAAAAAATTTGTGTTTTATGTTCTTGTGACCTAAAACTCAACGCACACGTCAGGACTAAGGTAAATTACGTCTGTTTGGATAAGATTGGTGGAGAGCGGTGGATAGAGAGTGGTGGATACATACAATTTTCTTCCCCCTAAATTTCAATGTTTGTGAGTCTGAATAGAAGGATTTGATTATGCATTTCTCCATCAGATTAGACGTTTTTGGCGGGAAACTTTGCAAATATGTCAAGATTAAGGTCGACTTGTGGAGTTCTGGAGATCAAGAAGATATTTTAATTTTTTAAGATACTTTTCATAAAACCCCTGTGACATTTTCAGATTTTTTTTTGAAAAGAAGAAAGTTCATTTGTAAGTATGGTGTAAATCTAATTTTCATTAAAACCTCTAAAAATTAAAAAATTGCAAAAATATTCGAATCGGTGAATTCACTTCAATTGAGTTATGAACATTATCTTCCTGAAGGTCGTGAGTACCATCACTCCACTCTCAGTTGCAGACATATTCAAAGAGCGTTAGTAGCTGGCTCATGGACATTCTGCTCTCAACAGTTAGTTGCTTTTCTGAATTTTTAAGAGAACATCCTCCTATTAGCTGCACAAAATCAGATGTTGATTCCTTGTGTTGTGTAGACTCCGAGTACGCGTTTACTTAGGTAAGTAAACATTATTATTAATGTACAAACTAATAACAAACAATGGTATTAATATAATGTAGGATTTCACGGCCGGTTTCTATATTATTTTACATTTCCGGGTTTTTAGGCTGTGGTCCAACGAAGACTTGTCCCAAGTCTTGGACAAGTCTCCTTTAGACCACGGCCTACAAACCCGGAAATGTCAAATAAAATAGTATTAATGTACAAACTAATCGGTACGTCTACGTACTATAATGTACGAGGGAGAATCAAATTAAAATCGCAATTAAATTTTGTCCACTATTGTACTGTAAAAAGAGAGTTTCCTTGAACATTATTTTACTACATAGTCACTTCCACATTCAATACAATTACGTCATCGCATAAAAAGTGCTTCGATACCTTATAAAATACGTACTTTGACGTTGACTTTGCACCGCCGGTTGGGCAGCTTCATCAGACTGTTACTTATGTTAACTAACGGACCAAAGAAGTGGTAATCTGATGGTGTCAAATCTGGCGAGTATGGCGAATGTTTCAGGCGCTGAAATCGTAGGTCGTCGATAATTTTCACTGCCGCACAAGCTAATTGCGGACGGGCATTATCATGTTGAGAAAAAAAACTGTAATCAGCTGACTCCTTTGCTTTGTGCGTTTTACTGGTATTCAATGGTTCTTGATGAGGTCGGACTAGTTAGCTAGGATTCCTGTGGAACCTTGAGGCATATCATCCCATAATACAGTCATCATGACTTTTTCAGCAGAAGATGCTATAGACTTCTCGGTCGTACCTTTTCTGAATTTATCACACCACTCGCATACTTGGAGCTGTGATAGACAGGCGTCCCTATACTTCGTCTTCGTTCTCAGGTGAATATCAACCGGTATCAAATCTTCACTCCATGAAAATCTAATAACTCCACGGTTTTGTTCCTTGTTGCATTTGCGTAGTGGTACCGTCATCTTGAACCTGATGTTATTCAGCTTTAACCACATTGCTTTTTACCCGGTACCTCAGAAAGACATCAAGGACAGTGCCAGCAAATTTCCGAATACCTAAAGAGGAAAAACAGTTTTTAATTACACTTTGCTGTTTTCGTTTAATTATCCTGTGTACATCTAACTTTTTAAGTGACACCGAATTAACCTAGAAGCTAATACACTGATAAAGAAATTCATAACTAATGTAAATAATTGTACAGTGTACCCGAATTCCTACTGAAGTTTTAAAAATCAATTTCTGAAGTGTTATTCCGAATTATTTTGGTATTTTACAAATTGGTTTTAACGAGCCCTGATCTCCTTACACATAAAATGGTATTCACTTGCAAAACGCAAAATTTAGTACTTTAGTAAATGCCATTAAATCCTTCGTTTCTTTTATGTTCCATGGACATTTTACCTGTGTGCTAGATCCGGTTTCCATATACTAAACGAGAAAGTAAAAATATTCAGAATATTTTCAATAAAATTTGGCAATTTGGCAATTTGGCAATTTTCTACAGTTGGCAATAAAAGATAGAATCAACATATATTACTAATTTATTATCTCATATTATATAATTTTATTATTATATCATTTAATTTATAAGGTAGGTCTTATAAATTATAAGGATAGTAGGCCTATGAAATTTTATGATTATAATCTAGGCCTTATGCGGTAACCACCCCAGAATCATCCAATTATGAATGGCGGATGATCCAACGGGGGAAGGTGGGGTTCACTAACCTTGGGAATTAAATCGTCACTATAGAGTGGATCAGGAGTAGGCTGGACTCCTTAAGCTATGGTGGAAGCAATCAGCCTAAGGGATGGAAACCCCTGAAAGAAAAGCTCCGGTTCTCCAGGATTGGGGGTTGTGCTGTAGGCCAGCACCCTGCACACGTAAAACATCACACCGCTAAAAATCTCAGTCATGTGAATGCCTCGGATATTTCAAAAGGGAAACGACATCGGCAAAGAAAATGGACTCTGAATATTGGTATATGGAATATACAAAGCATCTCAAACAAACAACAAGAAGTAATCCAGGAAATGATGAGAAGAAACATAGATATAGCCATCTGGTCTGAAACAAAAAAGAAAGGCAAAGGAAGCGAAAAACTGAACAACTTTGTGCACTTCTACAGTGGCGTAAACAAACATGAAAATGCTAAAGCCGGAGTTTCCATTGTCATCAGTGAAAGATTCGGTAAATGTATAAAAAGTTGGGAATGTATAAACGAATGTCTTATTAAAGTAGTGTTAAAAATCAGAGGAAAATACATAAGTGTCATTGGAATATATAATTTGAATGAAGATGCCCCAATAGCTAGGAAAGATGATTTTGAAATGATAGTCAAAGAAACCCTAGACGGTATTCCTAAGTCCCATGAAATAATATTTGCAGGAGACTTTAACGGTAGAGTTGGAAGGGAAAAGAACCACAACATTGTGGGTCAATCTGGAGAGGAGACACGCAATGACAACGGTAAGAGACTTATTAATATTTGCGAAGAGTATGAGATGAAAATTAACAACACTTTCTTCCAACATAAGGATATTCACAAGTACACCTGGTACCAACATACAAAGAAACTAAAATCTATAATAGACTTCTGTATAACCAAACAAAAGACTTTACTCAAAATACAAGATGTTAGAGTGAAACGGGGAGCCCAATGTAGCGACCATTGTTTGGTAATTGCTAAAATATACATACCATTTACTTCAAATAGCGCGGATAAAGAAGATAAAGATGGATTTGTCATGAAACCTACCAAATACAAATTAAGCAGTCTCTTCGATGAAAGTACAGCATCTCTTTACAGAAAAAGACTTGAAGTTAAACTATTGGTAAAGCACAGGCCAATAGAAAAAGAATATGAACACATAAAAGAATGCATTCACCAAGCCGCAGAGGAGGCTTTAGGTACTTGTAAATTAAAACCGAAACACTACTGGTGGGACACAAGTCTAGAAGAAAAGATTAAAAGGAAAAGAGAGCTGTATTTAAAATGGCTTAGTGACAAGAAAAAAGAAACTAGTTTACAGTACAAAACAATAAGTAGAGAAATCAAACAAGACGTGTTATCAAGGAAGAATAAATTGTGGCTGGATAAATGCGATTATATAGAACAATTCATAGGAGGAGCACAGAGTTCAGAAGCCTGGAAATTAATTAAATCTATTAAAACAAATGACAGAAACAATATTGCATTATCAAACATCAGCATCAATAAATGGAAAGAGTACTTTGGAAGACTGCTGCTAGAAAACAGAAACTTCCAGTCAAACAAGGAAGTGAAATTTGAGCAAAGGGTAGATCTGACAATTGAAGATTTAGAAAAAGCGCTTAAGACCATGAAATCTAATAAGTCATCTGGACCAAGAGACATTCCGGCAGAACTACTGAAATACGGTCCCTATAAACTGCACCAAATGCTCAAACACATGTTTTCAAGGTGCATGAATGGAGAAGATCCTCAGGAGTGGCGAACATCTTACCTGACACCGATCCATAAGAAAGGATCTAGAGACAATGAAACAAACTACAGAGGAATAGCAGTTATTGGA
>BLKR01013288.1:0-12374 GCA_011170035.1 Teleogryllus occipitalis | reverse complement strand
TTACTCACTCTCTCTCTCTTACCATGTCGTAGTCCGCGCGCTCACTCCATACGGAGTTGAAGAAAGGGTCCGCTTCGTTCGTGCCTGGGTCGGCATCTAAATACTACAATTACAACACATTAGATATAGGCTATTGATGAACCTGGATGTGTTCATCATTATTTATTTACTTTCTCTTTTACGTGTTTTCTTTGAATATGTCAACACATCACACACATGGAGGAAAACAAGGCCCTCTGTCGGCACACAAAATATAACCCCAAACAATCAACAATCCACTCAATATTAAAAAACCCTACAGATAAAAGAAAAACAATCATTCACACTGAAAATTATAATGCAATCTGACTACTCATCCACACTGAATGCGCATTCTGTCGTAAGAAATTTTAACCTTATCATCTTATAACTAGAGACACAACTTGGTCTTCGACAGATGCTTGCAGATAAAAAAAAATTTAAAAAATGAACAAACAAATGTATATGTCACTTCCCTTTATGATGGCCAATGTTGGAACATGCGGCGCACGTCACGCATCGCCGTCTATCGGCTGGTAGCTCCCCGTGTACCGCAATAATGCGCTGCAACTTCAATTTGCTCCAAACCATATTTTCCACCAAATTCCATTACTGAACACACGCTGCGAAGCGTTCTCCAGTACACACGACGTTTCCATCATATTAAAGTTCTCACGGTGAAAGAATATTCTCGATTTCACGAATATCGAAGAAATACAAACTTTAAAATTCCCGCGGTGCAGAAATATTGTTGACTTACATGAATTGTGTTACAAAATTGTTCTATTTCTATTTTGATCACTGTCCGAAATCTGATACACTCCGTGTTATAAAAACTGTAACACAAGATGTCCGCATCCGCTGCCTAACACTGCAATCGCGTAACTAAAATCAGTCTTCGCGTGGCGTCTATTCATATGTTATTGTTCCTAATCCCGAATTCACTCGCTTTATCACTACCTTGATTTTGTCCACGTAAAAAAATGTAAACCAAAATAACTTAGCAACGTTTCACACGACGCTTCCGCAAAAATTTTCAAAAAGTAGCTACAACATAAAAACGCGTGCTATCATCCTCGCGTCCGAACTCGTTCTGTCTGTAACCCAGTTTTCATTGTTGGTCTACACAATCCAAGTGACTGTCTTTTTTCCAAACATATGCCCATCACCATAATAAATGTTCGAAAATGTTTACATTTTTCACTGCTTTGGGGCATCTTGCGTCTTACTCTCTCTTTCATGGTTTTATTAACTTTTGGTTTGTAATTATCACATTACCGAATTCCCCTTTCCCGTTTTCCTTTTTCCAAAAACCTTTATTTTCCGTCTTCCCCACTCGTGATGACGTCACTTACATCTTCGGTCGCTCTTTTAATTCTTTCTTAGCTCGCTATGCTATGGAACTGGATACTGATTTATTAACGCCTTACATAAATTCCCCCCCGCGCCGTAACTAATTTTGCCCTGATCTAAATATTTTTCCCTATAATTTCTGTAAGTTTGGCCAAAATCCACCCAGGCATTCACTGGATATTCAATAAAACTCGTTTTGTTGTATACTTTCAGAGGTACAACAATGGTCACCATGTCTTCAATCTTCGCCGTGTTATACATGCGATTTACACAACTTATGATATTTACGGAACCCGTGGCTCGAATAACGTGATTCTTGGTTCAAAATGTTCCTAAATTTGGGTTCTATTCACTGTTCACAATGCCTATTGCCGCCCCTTTTGTTTTCTATTACTTTCCTAATAATTATTATTACGCGGCGCTGTCGTCTATTGTTTATTTCATTATTGGCTCCTCTTTGCTTATATAGAAGTTCCTTGTCCCATGCATTCTTGCGGGCTAGTCTCACAAATCATTACAATAACAAGGATAAGATCTGGTCATTGCAAGTTCAGTCATCAACACTTGCTAACTGGAAATCCCCCACCCACCTGCCAGCACTGTGATACCTCTCTTAACTTTCAACATATCTTAACTCAATGCCCTATGTTTCGGCACAGCAGACAGAGATACCTAGAAGATGAGCCAAACTCCGAATTGATCCTATCATCCAACGAATTCCAAAATAAAATAATACAATTCTGTAAAGACAGCTATTTTCTTAAAGAAATCTAATTGTATTAGTATAGATACTGGAAACTAATATTGTAACATTGAAAATGCATATAATGTCTGTCTTCACAAATTTGTATATATTTACTGTATATTTAGTGTATATTTAGTGTAATATTCTGTTAAATTGCTATATTAATATTGTAAAGTTATATTTAAAGTAGTCGCTAATGACCTCAGTTGTTGATACGACTTTAATAAATAAAAAAACCCAACCGCCGTCTCTTCGTTGTTAAATTTGATTTTTAAATAAAATGATCACTCGGCCACTTTGCAACCATACGACTGCTGTTCAGAAATGGAAAAGAAAACAGTGTCCATTACCTCAGAGGGCAGGTGAGGCGGCAAAACGTATGTTTACGCCGCAGGTTTGGAGAGACCAGGAGGTCGAATACATGCTTCAATAATCCAAATACAATTTTAACAAAGATATATGTGCCTTAAGATGTAACCTCGATATACTACGATAAACAAAAATTACATACTTTGTATTTTGGGAACAAAATGTTCACAATTATGCGGTCAAATAAAAAAGATAAAAACATACAATGTATGTAACTCAATGGTATCAGGTGCACCCGATGAAAGTTTCTTTTCCAGATTCCTTAATAATAGTATTAGTGTATGATATCATTACAACTGACTTCGGTAGAATTTTTATTATCCGCGGACTTTTTTGAGCCCTCGCTGCGGTAGTTGCGAGAGGAGAGGGGAGTTTAGTTATTTTGACAAAAGAAATTTTATATCATTTTTTTTGTTTGTTTTTCGGTGCAAAATAGTTTCTATTACACGGGAGTGAATATTCCTGGTTATCAGATTTTGTCTACACCAGTCTTTCCTTTCATTTATTCTTAAACTAATGTTGGCAAAGGAGTGGGGGTACGTATTCCGTGGCTCAAGAAAACGTGCGCGTATAATATGAACGCGTGTCACTGCACTTCAAACCACAAAGAGGCCAACGAATATGGCCTTTGCAATCAGTTGTGAAAGAACGGCCGCGCTAGAAATCCGACATCGGTTGCATAACGTTCCTCGCGCTGCCGAAACAACGGTTTTCAAAGCGCAAAAACATTTTGAACCTGGTTAGAGGACGGAAATCATGTGACCACAGATTTGCAGAACGGCTGTAAAGTAGAGTGCGTTTCACCTGTATAGTATGACTATCGAAAACTATCGAGAGAAATCGAATAAACTATCGAATAAGACGGATAGTACTGTCGAAACAGAGAAATTAAAAATCATTAATGTTTCGACTTATTGATAACTGTTTGCCAAAAAATAAATAAGCCACAATAATATTGTAATATAATAATTGTGTAATAAAAGGTTAATTTAAATAACATATTACAAAAGATTCCCATAAATTATCCATCATTAAGTGTAAACTTCTTTGAAAATTTCTAAAATATTGTAATTCTCTGTTAATGTTGCCACTTCGAGAAAATGTTGGCTAATATTATTATGCTACTTCAAGACAAATGTTGCGAACCTATACTAGTATGAGTAAACGTCTCCGTATATGACGGTTGTTGATGTATTCTCTTTAAACAATTGACCCTCATTCACGCTCACCATGAACTACAATTTTGTCTTTTATTAAGAAAATACAAATTCAAACTGCTGTTTGAACTAGTGATCTCTTCAAATTTACATTTAACCCTTCATTGCATTATTTTTATTTTTACTTGCAATAATTATTTTTTATTATATTCATTTATTTATTTATTTTAATTAACATAAAAAATTTTAAAAATTAAAAGTAACTATTGCTTGAGAAAAACACAAAATTATTTTTTTACTCCTCCAACAAAATGCGTTATATTTCACGATTTAGAAAATGTACTTATTTTTCAAATCGTTTATGTGATAAAAGAAGTATCAAGCAAGCCAATAAAATACGTATCATTCGTATTTTAGTTTTATTATTTTCCTAAAAACGTTTCGTTTCTTATATACGGAAACAGAGTGTGTTGGAAGGTCATCTGTCATATAAATCCAACAGTTAATTTTCCTCCTCGCACCCCCCCCCCTCGACCTCGCGGGACTCACAGGCCCCTCAGAGAGCCTCAGGACCGAAGGGTGGGTATATTCTTCACATAAATAATTAAAAATATTAACAGTTTCTTAACTTGCTTTCTCATTGTCAATTCTCTTCATTTTTTAAAAACTCTTAATGTTTAAGGAATTACTGAATTTTTTAAGCTTTACTATTGAGATACATTGTTAATATTTAATGAAATTTCACTGTTAAGCTTAGCATGCTACATGACTTTATAAGAGACTTGGAAAATATATGAACTTTTATTCAAATATGTGCAAAAACCTGCAGCCTATCGAAGTGCGTAAATTGTCACGTGCCGTCGTCTTACTGTATTATTTTAAGTCGCGCCTGGGGAACAAGCCTCCCCTTTTTATTTCAGGTATTCCCGCTGTAATCCATACGAAACAATAGTGACTAACATTTCATTTCAAACTGTGTATCCAGCATGGTGAGTATTGCGAGTAAGAATTGACGAAGAGCCAGGAATAATTTGAAAAGCAATGCAATTATCAATAGAGGGTAGACGAAAAAGTATATAAAATTACTTGTGTATAGGTAAATTCCGTGATGGTAGCCGATATCTTGTAGTAATACATTATAGGTATGGGGATAATCAAACCACAATAGATAATATATATTTATAATATTATTTATATTTTTTATATTACTTATATTATATTATTTATATTTATAAGAAACTAAAATAGATAATATATATTTATTTTATGCCCAACTCAATTTTAATTATGCCTCACTCAATTTTTCCTTTTTATTAGAGACACACTGAGGATGGGAAAATATTGTTCCCGAAAGGTACTACTTTCGGGCATAAAACAATTATATATTATTTATTTTTACTATTGTGGTTTTAATATCTCCAGTTTTTTGACTGTGACGTGTATAGTCAGAAAAAGACTTCCCAACAATTTTATTATCTCGGAGAAGCACATTGTATTTAAAAATTTTAGTAAGTAATGAAGATTGATTGATTGATTTTTTAGGTTTTCCGGGCGCGTCAACTGCTTAGGTCATTAGTCCCGTTAGTGTAGTGCATGTTTCTCTCTCTTAGGAGATGGCGGTGATCTTTCCTCGCTGAATGGCGTGATCCGGTGCCGACCAACCGTCGGCTAGTGGGGTTTCCCCCTAACCAGGACTCTCCCACCAGCGGGGCACCGCCCCAGACGGGACAAGCTCTAAGCTCCCGGCCGGTCTCCAGGAATATGTGATAGTGTAGTGCATGTTAGTGTAAGTGTGTGTGGAAGGGGATATGATAGAACAAGCAAGAGTAAGGACAGATCGCGGGCGGTCCGTGGCCCGTTTGGTAGGGTACTGCTCCGGCATTCGCCTGGTGTTGGTCGGAGAAACCACGGAATACTACCGATCAGAGCAGCCGGCCGCTAGAATTCTTCTCCAGACAGCGACTGAATTCGACCTAGCTGAAAAGCTAGTGTCGAAAATCCTGCCATCATCAGGACTCGAACCTAGGACCTCCCGGCCAGAGGCGCTGCAGTGACATCAGTTGATGCACTGAGCTACCGCTCCCGGTATAAGTAAGTAATGAAGAGATGTGCTTACTGTAACACTTCAAAAAATCCAAAAATAATGTGTACGATTTGCGGTAAATATCAAGAAGCTCTTTGCCCTTCCTGTTTTGATGACTTTCATGAATCTGTGCAAAATTGAAAAATTGTATACTTGGGCTCATTAGTCACATCAGTGTGACTTAAAATTCAATGTTCATTTATAAACTTATGTTTTTTTCATAATGATTGTAACAAATGTAACAATTGTTTCATAATTAGGATAGTTTTCTAAATATGCTATTTTGCATTGCCATTTTTTAGGATTATTAGTTTATAAATGTTTTGCCATGTCAATAAAATAATGTGAGCCAATAAAACAATTTGTTTTTATAAATAATCGCACTAAAATGTGATTGATATATCAACCAGTGCGCTTTCGGAAAAATTCAAATAATTAAAACTTTACCGGTAATGCACTCTGATCGATTTATCGACCACACTCCTACAAGTAAATTTTCAATTTGAGCACGTCCTTTGTGTCAAATAATTATCCTAAGGGTCAATAAGAAAGACTGCATAACAAAATCGGGCCTATACCACGTTTATAAGTGTATTTTACTCTATTCTAACAAGAAATGAAAAGAAACAATTTCAAACCCTTTTAGAGAACATTTTGAAAGTGTTTAATGTAAAGTACCGCCAAAAATTAATGAATGTTTTTTTCAAAATCGCAGAGTTTCAACTCACGCAAGATCAACAGGGATCAGGGATTTATTCAGTTTGGAAAAAGTCCTACTCATGGTTTAGGGGCTAGTACACAAGGCAGCCGTAGGGACACACGGTCAGACGGACGGACGAAATGAAAATGCTTTTCCTTCGAAGCCGAGGTTGGCGTTACTTTTCCCTGAAGCATTTCAATTCTTACATTGTATTACGTAGTAGTGTATGAAAAAGGTATAATGCAAGTGCAGTTGTTAAAAAAAATAGTGTACTATAGAGAATATAGGATATTAAAGAGGTAGAAATAAAATCGAATTGATAACATTATGAGACTTGCAAATAAATGTTTTGTGAAAATAACGGATGTACGCTCTGAAGATCACAGTTTCAATTGTGATGGTTCTTCGTGCTTTTGCTTCACATGATTACATCTGAGGTTTTGTTTTTCAATTTCCTGAGAGAATTGATGTACCTTGTTGGTAGTGCATTTAATTCTCAGTTTTCCTATTTAAAGGGAACCGTTACATAGTTTCTGCTGCACTGACTGCAAGGTAGTTAGATCAACCCAGGGAACTTGAGAAAGATGCATTTTCTTTTGAAACTCGAAATATTTGTAGTGGCCACATGTATGTTTCCGGATCGTGTGTTATCACAGATGCAGTCAGTAAGTTACTTTTTCTTAGTATGTAGCAATAATAAAATATGGTAACTAATTGCATATATTACAATAATTTATATAAGCAGTTGAAAAAACTTTTGTATACAATTACTTAGCTGTTATTATCTTCTTATATTGAAGTAATATCGGGATAAGTAAAATTAATCGAATGGAAGAATCTGTTACAAAATTTGAAAAATTTTACTGGCAATGCAAAGCATTATTGTTCATTTCGAAGACACAACTTCCATGATCTCCACATACGGTCTTCAACTTTTCCATTTCTTAATGTAAAGAACTGGTTTATAATTCAACATCATCGGCCATAAAAGGAAGACCTATGAAAGGGAAAACGTTCTCATAGTAATTGAAAGTGAAACGTATGTACTCTTTTGAAAATCAATTAAAATTTGTACCACTTGATTAACTACCATTTACGTAATACCATTTGAAGTCGCAAATTAATGCAGTGAATTGTTTTAGTTTTCTATTCAAGTTTATTTCCTCACAAAATCTTCTTTTTGTTACTTTTTAAAATTGCACATATTGCACGCAATATTGCGCGAAAACTACTACAATTTTCAAAAAAAACGAACATGACCTTAATGAAAGAACTAATATAAAGAACAAATTTTACTTGAAGGCCATATCTCTATCTTCAATTTTGTAGTTGTAGAAATACCCCAAAAAAATTCAAACTTCCAAATTTTCAAACATTCAGAATTAACCGTGTAAATCGTATCTAGGCCACGTTTATAAGTTTGTTTTACCTTATTCTTACAAGAAATTTAAAGAAAATATTAGCAGCTGTTTAAATGGACAGTTTCTTCAATTTGGAAAAGATCGTACGCATGGTATATGCGCTAGTAGTATTAACAGTCGGACGGACAGAGGAAGGGACAGACAGACGGACGGACGTTTTGAGAAAAAACAACTTTTTCGCAGCGCCTGAAATCGACCCACATCGACAGAGAAATATACATTTTGGAAAAATTCCTACATATGGTTTAGGCGCTAGTGGTGTTCACAAATGGACAGACAGACGGACGGAGGGACATTTTGAAGAAAGAAAAATTCGGTGTCAGGGGACCCCAAAACGAGTATTTCCGTTGAAATCTCGAAATCAATTTTTCGCTGCATTCCATAACTCTCTCTATACTACATATATTACTCCGTATACAAACATCTAGTATCTAGTGGTGCTTCAGAATAGCACAGACTTTCTCGTAGTAAATTTTTTTGATTTCCTTGGTGTGGACTGCCTTTACGGTCTTACCTCACCTTCTTGACAGATGATATCTACCGCCACAAGAACATTTTTTGAATTTTTTTCAATTTTCAGTTTCCTAATAGTAGAACCAAACTGATCTAAATGAAAGAACTAATTAAGAACAACAAATTTCATTTTTCTCTATATTACGTATATTAGTCAGTATATAGTAAGAATATGAGGAAGTAAAAATATGTATAGATTCATTAAAAAAACAAATTTACCTTAATAGCTCGTAAAATACAAGTGATAAAATAGAAATGAATACATGTATCAACTAGCCCTATTCCTTCATTCACTTCTGTGAAAACTGCATTGCAATGACTCTAACCGTTTTCGAACGGAGGGAGAGACAAAATAATAGTACCCAGAAGGACGTTTTCAAGCCGACCTGGATGGCCGAGGTGGCTAAGAGCGAGTACCGACTCAGCGCTTCGGTCCAAAGGGTCGTGGGTTCGAGTCCCGCCTTGGGCATGGTTGTTTGTCCCTTGACTTTGTATGTGTTGTCGCGGAGGGCCTCGCGTTCTGCTGACCCCAGATCAGGGAGCCCGCAAGTGTGTTAGTCTAGTGTATGGTCGAATATGCGTCCCATCGGGACGTAAAGGGTAACCGGCTGTTGGCTGGATAAAAGCCCTAGGAAAAAAAGGACGTTTCCAAATAGAGTGCAATGTGCGATGGAGGAAGAAGGTTATTTGACTTTCTCCGGGGCATCTCCATCATCGCCGCCCAGACAGGAAGCGGGATTCATCGCTGAACACCTCTCGCTGCCAGTGGGCGTCTGTGCCAGTCTCTCTGAGGCCGCACCGTTCTAATCTTCGCTTCCGTCGGCGATCAGTTTAGGCGTGGCGCGTGCACGGGCGGCGTGCGCGGGGACCCGTGCCCTTGAGGCGTGTGGCTCTGGTGCAGTGAATTCGGGATACCCATTGCGGGTCATTGTCAAAAGGCTCTTCGGATAATCCTCCGGCCCTCCCTTGGTGCGGTGCGCCGGTGCCTCCTGACCTTGCCCGTCGATTGCATCCACTGCTGACAACATCGTGCAATGGTAACATCTGCACATCCATGTACTGCGCGATGCATCGCGATGTTGCTAGTGCTCCCGCCTTCGCGTCCGCAAAAAAGGGGGTGTCAAGCTGACACAACCACCGTAGCACAATCACATCAAACCAAATGCAATATTTATTACTATTACTACTAAGTACTGTTACTAGTACTACTTAGTACTACTTAATACTATCATTACTATTTAGTACTAGTAATATTTAATGCGTTTTAGCGTTTATAAATTTATCTTAGGTGTAATAAATTATTATTGAATGGGTTTTTAATTTTTGTGTAGGTTTCAGCTGTTTGTGGCCGTTGGTACTCTCCATTTTTTTAGTGAATATCGTGCGTGTTGCATAACAATGCTGTTTTAACAATATTTTTTCCGTAAACGGCATGTGTAATAAATTTCATTCTTGAGTAATAAATTAGAAATAAATATGTACTAAAGATTCGTATTAGTTTGATTCGATTGCCCATTTTTAAAATTTGGTTGTGCCAGCTTGACAGTCACGCCAGTATAACTACGTTGATTTCAGAAACGGGAGGAGTAATAAATTGAATTTTGGGGTAATAAATTGGCAATAAATGAGTACTAAATATTCAATTTAGTTTGATGTGATTTGTCTATGGTCGTTGTGCCAGCTTGACACACCCCACAAAAGGCGCGCCACAGCAGATCCAAGGGCGACCGCGCCTTCTGTACTCCACAGGACGCCCTTTGGCCAACCTGCCGTGTCGACGCGCGGTCTCTGAGTTCTGACTAAACTGTGTTTTAATCCCATGTCTGTTATTTTCCAGGGGAAATACAAGTATGCACATATCACATCAATAGAGAGTTGTGAAGATTCGCCGGAAAATGACGTATGGCCTTTGAGTTTTCTTTTTACAAAGAATGAAAACGACGAGTACGTTCTCTATTTCAATGTCACTCTGTTAAAGGATGTTGGAGAGAATATGGGGGTGAGTGTCGCAGCACATGAGCGCAAATGAGATAATAACAAAGTCTTTTCTACTCTCTTATTCAGAAAAAGTGTATTGTCGGCTTTCAGTCTACGTAATTGTAACTGCGTATCACATTAAATATTTTTGCAATTGAGAAATAGAAATTTTGATAACAGTTACCAGTAAATTACACTTCAATTTCTTAGGATTGTTAATTTAAAATTATGGCAAGAAACTAATAAATTATCATTACATCGTTGTTCTTTTTTTACACAGATTGATTTGAGTGCACAAAGATGGTTAACAGGGTCAGGATGGAAAACATATTATCCCTTTGAGGACACAGATATTTGCGTAAAGGCATGTGATCAGTTTCCAGAATTCGTGGGCCCCGTCTTCAAAGCCATGGGTCTCACTGTAGACGAAGAAAATCTAGTAAACACTTGCCCCGTACCAGCAGTATGTGTTATTGATATTAATAGTTTTATTATACTTTACTCTCTGAACAGCCAACATTTTGCGGCAATTTTTTTTCACACCCATCATATTAAGCATTCTGCCCGTCTCCAATGGTTTGCCCGCTTTTTACGTTCTTGCATACTGCATGCGTAGAATAGAGAAAGTATGTAATGCTGCAGCAAAATACAGCGACTTCGTTACACAAAAATTGTATTGTAGGTTCTCAATAGACATCGCATAATTATCTTGGTTCTTATACGTAGTATATTCCTTTCTCTTAACATGTTGTGAAGCCGGAAACCCCGTTTTGGGGGTCCTTGAAACCGAACTATACTTGTTTTTTTAACGTGGAATCTCGAGGTCACGCGTGAAAGAGGGAGATGGAACACAGACTCCAATGGGGAGCAGCAACGTCACTACAGCTTCGACTTTTGCAGCTCCCTATTGGAATTTGCCTTCCCTCGCCCTCTTGTCGCGCGTGACCTTGAGTTGCCACGTCAAAAAATCCAAGTACAGTGATGATACAGAATGACTCTCGTACTAGTTCGATTCCTTTTGTAGGTGTGGGCCAGCTTTTCAGTTTTGCCCTCTCCTTTTTCCCACCTGCCTTCTATCGCCACCCAAGCCGGCCGCGCTAGGCAGATGCGACGTAGAGAGGGCCGCGTCACTTTCTGTTCGCCCCAAAGAAGAACAGCGTACCGAAATCCGTTTTATTGTAAGGCGTCCGGATACAGACGCAACTGGTGGCAATATTGCACAAGTGTGTACTTTGATCGTGAATAACAGACAAATGATTGTTGATGAAGTGGCAAACCATAAGAACCTTAGCAATAGCTCTGAACATGAAATCATTCATAACAGGCTTAACTTTCAGGAAGTCTGTGTAAGATGGGTTCCAAATCAACGCAAGGAAGAGCACAACATCAATTGCGTGAGAGTTGTGTGTTGAAGCATCTGGAGAAGTCTCAATCTTGCCCTGTCTGTTTGTTTGTTTGCTTGTTTGTTTGTTGATTAGCGATTCCGCGTGCGTCAACAGCTTTGGTCATTAGTACCGAAAGTTTAGTGCATGTCGCCCCCGAGATATGGCTCATGATCTTCCCCAGTGGATGGCGTAATCCGGCGCCGACCTACTGTCGTCTAGCGGGGTTTCCCCCAAACCAGAACTCTCCCACCAGCGCGGCACCACCCCAGCCGGGACAACCTCTAAGCTCCCGACCGGTCTTCCGGAATGTGATAGTGTAGTGCATGTTCGTGAAAGTGTGTGTGTGTTTGCGTGTGTGTGTGTAAGGAATGAGAATAGGACAAGGAAGAGGAAGAAAAGATCGCACACTGTCCGTGGCCCGTTTGTTAGGGTACAGCTCCGGCATTCGCCTGGTGTTGATCGGAGAAACCACGGTAAACAACCGAACAGAGCAGCCGGCCACTAGAATTCTTCTTCAGACAGCGACTGAATTCGACCTGGCTGAAAAGCTTGTGTCGAAAATCCTGGCGCCGTCGTGACTGGAACCTAGGACCTCCCGGTCAGAGGCGCTGTAGTGACATCAGTTGATGCACTAAGCTACCGCTCCCGGTCTC
>BLKR01013287.1:0-12376 GCA_011170035.1 Teleogryllus occipitalis | reverse complement strand
GATACAAGTACTAACTGTAAGATGGCCCTTATCGGTGAATTAGTGGACTTAGACGCTCAATTACTCTTTGGCGTTACCATCGTTACCCCCGTAGGTATTGGACGGATGCAGAACACTTTGTTAGTTGAAAGATTAAGGAAATCAAAATGTATCAGAAGAACAGTTTTCATTTCCAAATAAACAGTTTCAATCTGTCCACTCTAGGAAATTGTTACGTGGTTTTGAACATAATTTGCCCGGATTCGTGAGTCCATTGATCCAGTTGCGTTTGTTTTGATAATTTTTCAAAATGTTTTCAATTTCAATTTTTATAAGTTCCTATTTCTAAGAAAGAGAAGCTTCTAATGCACATATGACGTATCTGCCACCAAGCGCGATGAAGAATGACGAGGACTGTTGGGGACCGAGATGTTCTCTATTGACAGATTTGACGGATGATGTTGGGACGTGCGGTCAACTGCTTGACCCAGATGTGAGCCCCAGCAACTTTTTTTATTTTAGATTTTAGTCTGTAAGTATTCTGGAACTAAAGAATATGTGTCCCAATTGTATTATTCCCATACGTCATATACAGTTTTTACTGTTTTCAAAGAAATAAAAAATAACAGCAGTATCTGGAAATCAAGATATTCTAATGTTTCAGCGAGGCAAATCTACAGAAAAATTCACTAATTAGGTCAATGTTTCTATTGCAAAATCATGTATAACATTTTATTATATAGACTTTATATGATAACATTACAAAAGACAATACTCTGGTATAATATTTAACTTAATATTAACTTAATATTTACATGAGAGAAATTGTTTTGAAAGACGTCTACATTAACATCACTGTTTCTGTTGCTCCATTGAACATATCTTTCGTTCTGTGATTCTGATCATATATTCGTGCTAATTTTCTCACTTCTAAAACTCCCAAGGACGTCAAATGTTATTTGTTGATTTAATTGCGTATGAAGTATGGCATAAGCTGCTGTTTTTGTAGAGTATCGTCACTACAAATTGTATCATTTTTTAAAAAATTAGATAATTCTTTGTTTCACATGTCGTTTATAATAATTTTAAACAAAATGAAATTCGTCCACTAATTTACAGGATTCATTTTTGTATTAGTTACATGCAAATGCATACATGCACACAACATATTTTATTAGCATACTGTTATTCTCCATAACATCTTCAGATGTCATATGGTCACATTTGGCGAATGTGGATTTCTATGTTACATACTATATTCTTTCGTTCTATCATTTCAATTATTTATTTATAATGATGTTGCATAACGTACATATTCATAATTATTATCATTAATAGTAAAAATAAATATTAATAATATTGTTAATATTTTCAATTATTAATATTTATTATAAATATTATAAATAATATACTAGGTGAATGTACACGTGTTTTACGGTTTCACCAAGAGCTTGCACCAGCAAATATTACTCAGCGTATGAATTTGTTCATCAGTTTGTTCGTCTGACAATAACCTATCAACACACACAAGTTGAGTCCGCCAAACACTAGCGTTTGAGTTATATCGTTCAGTGATAATGTCAACGTTAGCGCACAAAAAGAACATTTGCGGCACGTATTGCTTTTCTTATTTAAATAAAAACAAATGGCTGTGGAAAGTTATCGTTTGCTGGTATAAACATATGGTGATCATGCTCCATTGATTAAAACATATGATGCATGGTTTCGACAATTTAAACATTATTTCAACGTGTAAGTCAGCGCGCGCTCTGGTAGACCGCAAGAGTGGAAAGATGAGCAATTGCAGGCGTTGCTGGATGATGAACCAAATCAAACTCAGCAGCAGTTGTCTAAACCATTGAATGTGTAACAACAACCAATCAGCAGACGTTTACGAGCAATTGGGAAGATCAATAAACTGGGCAAATGGGTCCCACACGCTTTGAATGAATTGCAAATGCTCGAAAATGCGCCGCGTCATACAGCAAAACCAGTGTAATACAGATTGAATTTGTTTGAATGGGACATCCTTCCGCATCCGCCGTACTCTTCCGACCGGGCGACATCTGACTGTCTCCTCTTCGCACCAATGGGGCACGCGCTCGCAGAGGAGAACTTCAACAATTTCGAAAAAGTTGGAAAATGGTTCGACGAATAATTTGCCGCAAGAGACAAGCAGTTTCTCTGACCGGTATTTCTTTCTGGTATTCATAACTTACCTGAAACATGGTAAAAGTGTCTACAAGATGATGGTCAATAATTTGAGTGAACAAAAATGAATTGCCCTTGAAAATTACGTGTTTTATTTACCACAAAAAATTGTAAAAACTTATGTATATACCTAGTAGTAATCGTGGTATTAATATTTTTATTTAATTAGATGAGGTAAACTGGGCTAATGATTTCCAGTAACGAGAAGGAACAGACAATCAATTTTAATATTTTCGGTGTGACAAATTAAAATTAGAATTTTAAGTGACATCAAGTTGTCCACAAAGGGAACAAAATTTCGAAATTTTCACAGTTCTTTTCAAGTTATTTAAAGTATTAAAGAGCAAAATCAGTTCTGTAAACTCAAACGTTCTAAAAACCAATTGTAAATTGTTAAACATTTAAACATACAATTTTATATTTTGTTTCTCTTCGTCAAAAAACTGCATTATGCAATCGCTTTTGGTCATGTCCATTTAGTGAGTGTATATCTGTACGTTTGATAATTCAATTGTTTGTTGTGAAGAAGGAAATCATTACGAAGATTTACTTTTCTCAATGTCAAGTATGAAGATTAAATAAAATAACAAACATGTTAAACCATCATAAAACATTTCATAAGCTAGTAAAACTGTGTTTCAGTGACATTATATTCCTTGTGAACTTCTCACATTGTCGTTGAAGGTTATCGATAATGTGAATTAAAATGTTCGTGTGGTTTTAACAATTGCCTACAATCGTTCTGCAATTTTGAATTGACAGTATCCATAGACAAAGAGCTATATCATTTGAAGTATTTAAACGTTTTAAAACTAAAATCACACATTTGAGTCATATTATAGATGTATTAAGGGCATATTATAGATGAAGGATATAGAAGATATAATACCAAATAATGATTACCAAAATTCAGTCCAAAGACATAAAAGGAAGAAGGAAACCATAGGCGACGAATATAGGAAGTGGAGGTTTGGTGGAAAGCCGGGGGTGGACACAGAAGTGTGTGGGGGTGGTAGCGACGGCAGAGTTCAAGTCCGACGCAGAGCGGGGAGGCATTGGTAGGACACGGCAAGGAAGTAAGGAATGGAAAGGAGGCAGGGCAGGGTGTCATGAGTCAGGGACAGGGTGAGAGGGCAACAGAAGAACTGAGAACAGGGGCGGAGGCATGGCGGGGAAGCACGGGTCCGCGACAAGGCGGCGGACACGAGGGAGAGAAAGGATAGGGGCAGAGGCAGGGCGAAGAAACATATGCATGGACCAGCGACAGGCCCGACGAGAGCTAGGAGGGATCTTGTGGATTGATTGATTTTTTCGTGTTTCCAGGCGCGTCAACTGCTTTCGTCATTAGTCCCGTAAGTGTAATGCATGTTTTTTTCCTGGGAGATGGCGATGAGCTTCCCCCGCTGGATGGCGAGATCCGGCGCCGACCTACCATCGGCTACTGGGGTTTCCCCCTAACCAGGACCCTCCCACCAGCGGGACACCGCCCCAGCCGGGACAAGCTCTAAGTTCCCGACTGGTCCCCCGGAATATGTGGTAGTGTAGTACATGTTAGTGTAAGTGTGTGTGTAAGGGGAGAGGATAGCACGATGAAGAGGAAGGAAAGATCACGCGCGGTCCGTTTGGTAGGATACTGCTCCGGCATTCGCGTGGCGTTGAGAGGAGAAACCACGGTAAACTACCGATCAGAGCAGCCGGCCGCTAGAACTCTCCTCCAGACAGCGACTGAATTCGACCTAGCTGAAAAGCTAGTGTCGAAAATCCTGCCGTCGTGGGGAGTGGGAACCTCGGACCTCCCTGTCAGAGTCCCTGCAGTGACATCAGTTGATGCACTGAGCTACCGCTCCCGCTGATCTTGTGGAGGTAGGGTGGGAAGGCGGTAGGGTAGTGGACACGAGAGGGAAGAAGGACGATGGTGCCTATAAAGCGCAGGGAGGCATGGGCGACAAGGCGGGAGGACACGAGGGAGAGGAAACATATGTCAGCGAAGAGTGAAAGTCGGGTGCCGAAGCAGGGCAGAGGGGGCCATGGGCCAGCGCCAGGGCGGGGGACGAGGGAGAGGAGGGAAATTGTGGAGATAGGATGGGAAGTCGATGGGGCGGGGGACGCGAGCGGGAGTGAGCACGGGGTGCTGGCAGCGGAGAGGGGGAGGGGCGCTCGAGGAGGGGGAAGGGCGGACGCTAATCGGTGACCTTTCGCGGATTCTGGGAAAAGGTCGCGCGTCTGTGATCGATGGACCACGGAAGGGCGAGCGCGAGGGGGCGGCGTGGGAGGGGGAGCGAGGCGGGGGCGGCTGAGCGGGAGCGGGAGAGGTGCGGGCGAGTGTGTTTGTGTATTGATGTGTGCGATTGAGGGTGTGTGTCCGAATGGCCACAATGCAGCCGGCAGTAGAGATACTCCGAAACACGAATAGAGGAGAATCATATTAATTGAAACTTCGATGTTGAAAACTATAGTTTGCAATGATCTTGGTATCGTTTGATACTAAATGTATAAACCAAAATAAATTGCATCTATCAAAAAATGTTAAAATAAATTAATGCTCTTGAAGGTGTTAAAATGCGAAAGTGTACAAAATTGATCGGCTTCTCGGAAAACCGGCATTATTAAAAAAATAAAACTTGTTGAAAAATGAGATAAAACTGCCACATTCCTAACTCTGCAAGATATAAGGAATGTCTGGAATGTACAGGAATTCTAATACTCAACTAGAAATATAAAACGCTGTTGTGAGTAAATAAAACAATATATCACAAAATATCAGAAAAGGAGAGGTGTTAATTTTGCTTGAAAATTGAA
Source organism: Teleogryllus occipitalis (assembly GCA_011170035.1). Taxonomy (NCBI): domain Eukaryota; kingdom Metazoa; phylum Arthropoda; class Insecta; order Orthoptera; family Gryllidae; genus Teleogryllus; species Teleogryllus occipitalis. The sequence goes on along the minus strand of BLKR01013287.1, from coordinate 7,387 downwards.
AAACGAATGACAAATATAACATTTTCTATTATGCATATATCTGCACAATGTACCATGAAATTGCAAAAACAAAATTATATATATTTTATATGTTGCATTGTTATTCTTGCATACAATGAAAACAATTGAACTTCCTACAAAACACCACGAAAGCGTTTTTAATTTTCGCAATTAAAATACTGGAAGGAACTGCTAGAAGCTTATCATTTTTTACATCTTCTGCTGTTATCTTTGCAATCATTATTTATTATTTATTTATTTACTTATTTATTTAGTCAAAAACTGTATGTGACGTATGGGGGAGAAATTCATTTGCGCACGCTTTCTCGAGTTTCAGAATCCCTTCCCAACAATTTAACTTTTAATAGTTGAAAGATGAAAAAATAATAGAAATAATAATAATAATATTAAAAATATAATAAATGTAAAAAAGCGAGAGATTAACATTTCAGAAAATAGATATTTTCGTTGCCGAATTATAGAAAACTTCTTTGTAATGGTAAACGAACAAACAGATTTGGTTTTTCTCTATTCCTAACAAATAGAAACTCACCCTAAGCTCTACTACCACTACAAGCTAAAAGGAAAGCTCAACAAAGCGTGCGCATAGTAAAGCCACATTTACGTCCAGAAGCAAATCAAGGGGGCCATCTCAGCATTTGCTCAATGGATTAGGGAAACTGGACAAAAACCCGAATGAGATGGGGGTCATTGACCCGCAAGTTGAAGTACATAACTTGCTACAGGCATATAAGTCTTTTTTAAAAATTATACAATACAAATGTAAACCTATTCATTATACTACATCATTGTGTGTTTAAAGTAAACATTATTTTTCCTGTACATTTTTACATACAAAAAATGAAGTTTATTACTACAACGTTGTCGATCGACTTCTTTTAGAAGACTGTTTTTGTTTCTTTATTTATCGAAAATAGTGTTTTTTTCTTTTTTAGCCTAAAATCTTAAAGGAGGAAAGTGACATTTTGTAATTAGATGCGAAAGGAAATACAATAACATAATTTGCTTTAAACTATTCCAGGAGAAAAGAGGCAACACATAAGACCGATGTTTGAAAAGGAATATTTGAGAACGCTCTACACAATGTTCTCACAACACCACGATCAATTTATTGATATGATAGAATTGTAGAATTCACGACCATTAATAAATTATGGGATGTGATTCACGGTATTGACCAATTAATGAAACACATTAGTTTGCCAACGTTTCGGAATCTATAATTCCTTCTTCAGGGCTACACCAAAAAACACAAACAACACAAGGAATGAAAACAATTATCTATTTACAAATACACCATATATATCTAAATCGTCGTAAGTGAGAAACAAAAGTAAGATAATACCAAAGTTATATAAACTATACATACCTTATTAATATAATTGACGGTCAAGCGTCATGTCTACCTCCAAACCAACTCCAGCATGGAGTTGCTGCAGAACACGGGTCCATTCCAAGACAGGTGTGAATGTAGTTGTCCATTGCAGAACATGTGTCAGAACCATGTGCAACAGTCACTCCATGCCACGCCATGCGTATCCGGTCAACCACATATGCATGGTGTGGCATGGAGTGGCTGTAGCACATGGTCCTGACACAACAAGTTTTGCGTGAACTGTGTTTCAATCAATAAACTTAAGAGATTTTCCACCGATTCTACAAGTTCTACGTTTTTAGTGCACCGCTCTGCGAATAAAATCCTTAATAAATTTAAAAACATAATTCAAACCTTTGATACAAAGAGACGTCAGTGGTAAATCACTGCATTAAGGACACCCCTGCAGTTTGTCAACGGACACAGTTACTAAAAATGGTGTCTGATACAGATGTTTTATGGTGATTGGGGACGATATAAATCATAAAGTACTTCTACAAAATAATTCAATGTAGAATGTTAGTTGTAGTTCAATGTATTAATTGGTCCATTATTGACAATATTTTCAGGAACTGATCATGCAGATTGGAGTATGCCGTGATGAACAAAAATCTCTAATACACAGTACTCAATGATAAAAAACGAAATTGATACAATTATAAAAGACTGCAGAGTAATAAAAGAAAATGTATGGAGTTTCATTTCGTGATGAACGTTTTTTTCACAAAGGACGGCCAAAGAGAAATAAATGCAAGGGGATCAATGTTTATTTTGATGATTACGCTTCCCAATCACAAAGGGGTTTAACTCCAAACAAATTAAATGGGTTGGATATTGATTTAAATTGACAAATATTCTGCGAAACGTTGTGGATCGTGGCGTACGTGGCAAGAGTCACCAAAGCATATGTGAGATGATATAAATTTGATTATGCAAGATTGTGTCGTGTTGATGAAAACTTCACGTTGTTAATGTTATAATAATAATAATAATAATAATAATAATAATAATAATAATAATAATAATAATAATAATAATAATAATCCTCTAACGCACGACTAAAGATGTTACGAGTCATAAAATGTACTCCATGTTGCAACCAAAGAGCAGATCAAGGGACTATCGTTGCATCTACAATACTCCCCAAATATGGGTTGTTCCCAATAAAGCAATATCTTATACTTAGTAGTCTTTTGAATGATCTGGAAGTTTAGCGAGGATTTTACAAAAGATTTTGTGGAACAAATCCCAGAGTTCCAATAACTATCGAGACAACTCGTGATTTCACGCGACGCAAACGACTGATCTCGATTTCTAAATATCTCACAGTTTTCACCAGAGAAGGGTTTTTCTATAGAAAAAGGTACAAACAGCACTAATGCTCGTATTTAAATACAGGTTTTTTAATGTACTTAACATTTTAAACCTCTTCTATGCGAGCTTAGACAATTAATCATAAAAAAATGTGGAACAGACACCAGAAAGGGAGTAGCGGAATGAGATAGGCAAATGTGTGCCTAGGGGAAAAACATATTTTATGTTGAAAATCGTAATTGAAGTGTAAAAAAACATATTTTGCCGAATTTAAATCAATTTACCATGAGTGCTTCGTACAAGTGAAAAAATCACGTTTTTTAGCTTCTTATGTAAGTTTAAATTGTTTAAACCACATTACGCCCATGAATATTGACTTACATTAACCTTGCAATTTTATATAAATGATAAATATGTTTCGAGATTTTTTCTGGCATTGATATCCGGTTTTGACCATTACAATCATCAAAAAAGAAAGGAAAAATAAAACAAATCCTTTTTCCCTTCGTTTTTTAAGAATATGTCATGTTCTGAGGCAGATCATAAAACGGGCTAAATACAATTTGTTACCCTGTACATTCTGTAGAGTTTCCCAAAATTTCATTCCAATATCTTAAAATTTGCACCCGATACCTAAAACAGTAATTTAATAGTTTCTTAATTATGTTCTTAAAATTATGTTTTCTTTTGTTAATTTTCGTAGTTTTTCTCATTTATGTTTATTAGAAAAGATAAATAATGAAAATAAAAAATTGTAAGAATAATATTGTAACCTTTGTGATTGTAATTTGAATATTGAATCAATTAAAATTTAACTAAAAATATTGAGTTTATAAAAAATAGAGCAATACAAAATGAGCAAAAACTTTTTAACTTATATAAGGAAGTAAAGGAACATTATTTTCATTTGTACATAGTACTCAGAGTACATTGATTTAAATCCATCAAAACCTTGTTATTTTAACACCACTTTTAACCTAAAATAATTTTAGCCCCGGGGCAGATTTGCATATCTTCTTCTGTTACCCCCTTTATACGGAGAATAATAAATAATTATGTGATATTTATTTTGTGTATTTATTATAAATACTTTTAGTTTCTTCTTTATTATAATACTGCTAATACGAAAGAAATTATCATATCAACGTGAAATGAAACACCAAAAATATTGTGCTTAAAACGTCGCGGAGTCACAGACCGCGCGTCACTGACAACGGAAGTTCGAAAGTATGTCACAAGCCAAAAGTTAATCTAATAATTTTGTTGCTTTTTATTTATTAGCGAGCAACTATATTAACAGGTAAGAATTGTTGTCTTTTAAATCTCCTAACCCGAAGTTATTGCAATTATTGCATTTTTAAGTTAACGTAATTACCTATTAACAACGATCATTTATATTCAAAATGTTTAAATTTACTCTCAACTGATAATTTCAAACATGACTGATGTATTTAATTTTAATGGATAGTTTCTGTGATTTAGTAAAATAAAAACGTAATTAATATCGCTTTTAGAGCACTGGCAAAGACGACTCAGAGCATCAACTGATGTCATTACAGTGTCTCTGACCGGGAGGTCCTCGGTTTCGAATCTCGACGGTGGCAGGATTTCTGACACTAGTTTGACAAGTGGGTTAAATTCAGCCGCTGCCTGAGGGAGACGTTTCTTGGCCGGCTGCTCTCATACATAGTTTTTCGTGTTTTCTCCGATCAACACCACGCGAATGCCGGAATAGTACCCTATGAAACGGGCCTGATCTGCCCTTCCTCCATGTATTATGCTCACCCCTTAATTACACACACACAATGGCACTACAACTACCAGACTTGTCGGGAGCTTAGAAATTTAGCCGGCTGGGGTAGTGCCATCCCAGCCGACTAAATCTGGGGAGATACCTGGTTCGGGAAAATCCCCGCAAGCCGACCTAGATTGCCCCCTTAACTTGCCATCCAGAGGGAAAAAACCGCCTCCCGCGAATAAAATATCCCACATTTACGGGACTAATGACCTGAGCAGTTCTCACGCCCGGAATCACTAACCAATCAATAAATTCGCTGTTGGAGCAGTAGCTGTCAACGGTCTTCTGTAATGGCTGCCGTGGGTCAGGTATCATGTGACTCACCACTTTTCAACCACGCGTCAATTGTTCTAGATGCAATACCCGCGAACTCGGGAAACCTAGTTAAGGAGTCCAAGACCTTGAGGTGCCTGCCCTAAGAGGATGTTGCGATATAGTTGGAAAAGAAATTACTCTAATGCTACAGAGGAGAGTGGCGATTTTTCGCCAGAAGAAACTGTTAACGCCATTATGCTCTATCTTTCTGTTTACCAAAAATTACAAAAAAAAATTTTTTACTTGTCTCTCACGTCGCTAATATGTACATTAGAGGCAATTTCTTTACATTATTAGATTTATGAGTACCTTTGCTTTAAATAATGCCAAATGATGTTTCCCGATAAATCAACAGTTTTATGCAAAAATGAGCTCCAAATGTCGCATTTTCAGAAATGCTCACACGCCATTTTCTCAAAAGTGTTTTCAAATTTTTTCTTCAAATTTTTCCAATGGATAGTGATAATTGTACTGTTTAATATGAGGTAAAGTTTATTTTTGTATATTCTTTTGTTTTTTCAAAATATACACAAATGTACGTTTTTTTTAAATATCTCTCACGCCGTTAATATGCACATTTCAATCGATTTGTATACATTATTACATTTGTGAGTGGAAGTGCTTCAAAAAACTTCAAATGAAGATTTTGAAATAGATTCCTGTGAAAAAGAGCTTCAAATGTCGCATTTACAGTAATGCTTAATCGCCATTTTCTTAAAAACCGCTACAAAATTTTCAATGAAAATTTCTATTTTGGACGAGGTTTTACTCTTCTTTATTATTCTTGAAGTCATATTTCGGTTCTACTTTAAAGAAACCGAAAAGTTGAGAAAATGTCAAGAAAATGTACTTTCGGTGACGATAGTTGGCAGCTGGCCAGAGAATGGAACAAGACCTTAAAGCCAGTTCACACCAAGAAAATTAGAAAACTTTGCTACGAGAAAGTCTGTTACATTCTGTAACACCTCTAGTTGTATTAGTACTATTGTTTTTCTTTACTCCCACCAAGAATCTGCTCACTGCAGTGATACATTTTTATTATATAAATTATTATATTAATATAACTAATTGCATATTATTGCTTTTTAATCATATTAAGTACCATTGAGTTTTGGCAACTTAAACAATATAGATTCTAAATTACTTTGAAGACGGCTCCACAACATTACGAAATCCTACTGTTCACATTACATCAAAACAAATTACAAAAACAATACTAAGAGGATTAAAGAAGAATAAGTGTAAGTCATGTCAGAAACCTAGGTTTACACAATATAATCGTAATTTTTCAGGTAAGCAAATAAGGAACAACTGAATAAGATATTAGAGTTGTAAAGTATTTAGAAAATATAAAAAGTATGAAATATGCGATGTTGTGTTAACCCTTCGGGAGTCGAAGGGTTAACAATTATTTTCCAAAATAATAACCAAAACTAACCATCTATAGTTGCTTAGTTCTACTTGTTCCGGGACGACAAAGAATTTCGACGACTTGAAATCAAATGAGCCAAAAAGATCTTGTGTCCGATGGAGCAGGAGGAGGAGTTTCCGAATTCATTGGCGCGCGCGCAGATGATCCTGTGTGCCCTCACGCACCATGAATCAAGCACGCACGGCGCGCGCGTATGAAGCAAAGCCGACGCACGCACGGACGAGCGTGTGTGCCTGCGTGCGTGCGCGATCGTGTCCCTGGCAGGCAGTACTCAACACGCGAGATCATGGTGGCAGGTGACCGCAGTACATACTAGATCTGACTTGAAACTGCTTCACCTAATCATGTAAAATAATACACAGGATGCACTGAGAGAAATGTTGCAGTAGGATGTACGAAACCTATTTAGTAAGCGTTTACGTAAATGCAATTATTCGTGCGGTAAGATTCACTAAATATAATTAAGTTTCGTTTAGCACATCGGACAATCCAAAGTAGTAAGTGAATGTACAAAGTCTACTGTCAGTAGTACTATACTTCTTTCATAGATAAAATTATTCGGTGATTTCTACTTCTGATATCGTCACACTTACAAAAACAGTTTCAGCGCGCGTTCTCAGAAATGTGACTAATTGCAATGGTTATAACACCCACGTAAAAGGTGAGAAATCTACGGTCTGTATACTGCACAAACACGGTTTAGTATTCTGCTCATTTAAATAATTATGAATTGTATTCTCAAATAATGGAAGAATACTATCGGTAGCCAAATGTTGTAAAACATGTAATGTAACTTCATTATCGGCGCACGTCTTCTAAAATTCAGTGGGAAATATAGTTATTCAAATTATCGTTCTCCATGTTGTCGCGACAGAAAGTATTATTCCTTGTCAAAGGACATGATCAGGGATAAGAGCCCAAATGTATTACTGATTTTCCCTTGAAAATAGATTTAATTACATCGGAGCGAATATTTTGTTAACAATTCTTGCAAATAACTGTTTTTCTGTATTCAAAATTCAAGCAGTATATGGCTTAGGGTAGGGATCTGAGAATTTTGAAAACGTGCACAGAATTCACTTCTCCCCATAGCTCGTCACACAGTTTTTAACTGCTTTTGTCGCAAATATAA
>BLKR01013286.1:0-12380 GCA_011170035.1 Teleogryllus occipitalis | reverse complement strand
CCCCGCCCCGCCACGCCCCGCCCTTCCCCGCCCCGCCCCCTCGCGTCGAGGCGCTTTGGAGCAGGCAGCCTGCGCGACGGCCACCCGCGCTTTCAGCCACAGGACAGCCACGCTCGCTCGTCCTCCACTCGGCTCTCTCACCACCACTCAACTCCACCCCCACCACCGATACAACGCGCTGTGACGTACTGGGAATAAATAACTCAGACGACTGTTTCTAAAAAAAAATATACAACTATATCTACACAATAATTTACAATATAAAAATCTCCGGCAACCTTTCCAATCCCTTAGCCGCGAACCCCCCGCGACCGTCTCTACGGTCAGCGTACACAGCGCATGCCAACCGCCCCCAACCCCGCATCCGCCTTATCATGGGGGAGGACGGTTTTCCCGGCACGGGAAAGGAAGCGATGCGCGACGCCACAGCGCGTAACTACCAGAAGACGAGGAACACATATTTTGTATGGCAATACTAATTTTATTATTACAAATTCGATGCGATAAACTGTTTATAAAATGTTTGTGTACAGCACGATTCTTTACATCGCTGCGTTTTCATCACAACGTAAGATGTCTTGGCTTACTAAAGTTAAATATGTTTAATGAAAATCTTACATACATGGAAGATGCGAATTTTAATCAACATGCCCTAATAGATCTAGAAGTGCACCAGTCTCACAAACTTCATTTTTACTTTTCATTCATAGAGAATATTTATACAAAGACCGTTCAGGAACAATAATTAACAGAATTCATAGAAAAAATGGAGGAGAAACAAATCTTTGGGACTAGAACGAACTTAACAACGCAAACCTTGCACGAAAATATTTACTTTTTATTAAATTAACCAATACATTTTTGCACTACTTCCCACCAAATACTTGAATTTATTCAGCTTACGTAATATCCTTATAATGGCTGTGTTCGCCACAAGAAATTTTATATCAACATTATCAGTAAGAGACAAGTAAAGAAAGATATACACCCCCATGACGCCACAGATAGTAAGGTAGCCGAAAGGTTTAAATTCGAACTAAATTCAAAATTAAAGTTCTTTATAAACAAATTTATAGCGAATCAGAACTGGCTCATGTATCTCTAAATGGCAAATCATTCACTCCTGCAATGCAGTAGTATAAACTAGTTGCGTAATTCCTCATGATAAATCATTTAACTCATTTCAAGTGCAAATTTATTTCTCGTCGTAATGCTCGTTAAAAAAGTGTACATAATTAATTTTCAGTCACGTTTAGTATTATCTAGCGTAGAAGGGTTGATTAAATATTAATTTATAACATTTACGGATATTAATAACAATATTTTTACACTTAATAAAGTCACTCTTATAAAACAAACAATCCACACACGGTTAGTTATACCTGGATATTGTGAATGGGAATGTAGGTCGAATTAATGTCCAATAATTTTGCTTTAGAGGTGTAACATTTAGTAAAGAAAGATATTTTTCTGTGACATGAATTTCTCATTATTTAAGGAATATACTATTTTAGAAACACTTTGGCAACAAATGTATGGTGTACCCGCTCAGTACACTAGAACATTTGGTGGATGAAAGGATGAAGTAATGGAAGTCATCTTCGTCAACTTCCGCATTCAGCATTCCCACAACCGAATAGGACATATTGTTTCTTAAAAATATGCTATACAGATTATTTTTATAAAAATTTAATTTAATTTAAAAATTAATCATCTGTGAATGGAAAGGAAATAAAGTATATTATTAGACTATTATTATTATTATTATTATTATTATTATTATTATTATTATATTATTATTATTTAGTGACAGATTTATTTGAAAATTACCAAGAACACTTAAAAATGCATTACAAATATCTTGATATGTTAGTATATTGTAAAATAACATTAACTGTCATAAAAGTGTAACGTATTAAAAAATTTAGTTGCGTATTGCTCGCTACTAACAGCCGAGGCGGAAGGATTAGTGGTTAGGTAGACGGCGTTAGGGTGTGGCAAGCGGATGGGGGCCGGAAAGGCGCGGAACCCAGGTTCAGAACACTCCAGAAGTATTTTGGGAACTTCTAGGAATTGGCAGCAGGCAGAAGCGCGTGGCGTTGCTATCACGTGAAGTTGGTTGCCGCGCGAACGCGAGTATGACATCGCGTGAGTTGAGAGGATAAACCTCAGGGCGAGAGTCGCCGGAGAGGGTCTTCAGCCGTGTGAAACACCCCGTGCGGATGCACAAAACCCGCACCCAGGTCGGTGCGTCGATGAGCAAAGCTCGTGTTGTCCTGTGGCGTGTGGTAACCCGTGTTTCACTGGTTCCGGAGTGGAATATCACTTCCACTGGTGACAATGGGAACGTGGTGCAGTTTACGAACTTATGAAGGTTAGGCAATTAATTGCAAGTAGTTAGGTATAGATATGTTAAATTATTGTTTGGAAAAAATTTTAACTGTAACTAAACCTGTAAATAGTTGAGCTCTTGTCTGTAATTTGTTGTGAGGTTCCCACGACGTCACAAAAGGTAAAAAACTTATTCTCCACTCCCATTGTATAATTGTCATTTGTTGTCTGCAACCGGTTCCACAATTATACTCATTATGATACAGGTTCTTGACCAATCACAGAAAAGTTTATAGACTTGATATTGATAATTAATCATTGAGAATCGATCTAGTGAATGTTTCGTTCGATTGTGTATATTAAAATTGCATTTAATATTATATTATGCTTGTCATGTTTAATTTCTTTTATTATTAGTGATTTTTCACTTGAAATATTATTTAATCTAAAATAAATTGTAATTTCACTTTGAGCCTAATTGACTATCGCAGTAAACCAAAGCCAGCTGCGCCAGGATAAGGAGCTATCTGCTAGGTGGCCTTGACTAAATCCTCCGTGCCAACTACCTCGAAACGATTCAATATAAAAGTTTAACTTAAAAAAGTTACCACCAGACGAAGAAAAAGTACTGAATGAAACAGATGTAATGTGTATTAATACACTCGTGTGAAGTTTACTATACACTCGTGTAAAGTTACTCGCTCGTATCGTAATACCACACTCCTGTATTAATACCCATCATTACATCATCGTTTCGTAATGTTCTATTAAGAAATCTTGGTGCAATTAGATGCTGCCATGCAGGCATAATTCGGTACTTCTTGCAGCTGCTTCCCGGAACTGCACAGCTCCTTGATTGAGAACCTCCTCGGAGAGCGTCTTTGAGTGAGGCGTGACTGGAGGGCCACCTCAGGGCAACCCCCTTCCCATCCACCCTCCCACTCCGCCCCGCACCCATCGGAGACGCAACCGTCAAAGAAACGTCTCAAAAAGCTTTGATTACCTGGCGAGCCGCAGGAGGCGTGTGTCTCAGTGTTAATCAAAATTCAGTCCAATTTCTGTTTCCATAATAAGACATCTATGCGCTAGGCGCTGCGGGGGCCGCTCGCAGCCTATTCTGCCTCGCTCTCTGAGAGGGCGGGAAACCCTTGCCTTTATAGTCTCCCTTATACGTTTTCCGCCAAGAACTCAATTTCGAATCGACATCGGTAAGGCAGACAGATGTTCCTAATTTCTTATTTTCCTCTACTTTCGGTTTCGCGCGGGCGGTCCCGTTTCTCGCACTCTCCTTCTCTTCCTCCTTCTCCTCTTGTTCCCCTCCTCTGCCGCTCCTGCAGATGCCTGCCTGCCAGCTCGCTTCGGCGCCATAATTTAAATCAGCGTTTCTTAATTAAGGCTTCTACTCTCCATATCTGACTGGAGAGCGGCGGTGGCGGCCGCGCGTAGCGAAGGAAGAAGCGGAGCGAGGAGGGGTGGGGGACGCCGTGGGGTGGAGTGGGGGCTGCCTTAGGGGTGGGATGGATTGCCAGACGTGAGGCGTTGCCAGGGCGACGAAATGAAATTTTTGGGTGGTGAACAGCAGAAATTGGGGAAGGGGCCGGAGCTTCGGGAGAGGTGAAGGGCGTAGGGCAGGGTCCTGGAAGACGGCGCGAGGCACCGGGCGTGACCAGCGGATGTGACAAGGGCGATTCGCTCCGGGAGGTGTAAATGTGAAGTGTTGCATTCGCCGCCTTGCCTCGCGAACTGGCATGGGGAGTCGTTGCTGGTGTCGACATCACCCCCTGGTCGGGACATCTTCACATCTCGCCGCCAGTCTCGCTCATTCACGCCTTCTCGAGGAGCTGTTTCTCCCTGATGTATTTCCTCGAAGAGATTTTCTGAGTCGCAGGAAAAGTTTCTGAGCGCAGCTTAGAACAGAACACAACGTAAGAGCACGGCGAGGGCTGATGAGTATGCGACAAATACTCCAATTAAGGTGATGCGGTAAAGCGGAAGTACATCTTGTGTATTGGGAGGCAAACAAGCGAACGATAATGAACGAAGGGAGATGATTTTCAAATGAGGGGACTCAAATGAGAATGTGAAAATGTTCAACAGCGTATGTCCGAGTGAATGAGGCCATTTTGATTCTTGATGCAATGAGATGAAAACACAACATTTGAAAGTGAGAAATGACGGTAACAGAAAAGGAGCATTTAATTCGAGAAATACCGGATAGAGGATTAAAGAACGGGCGGATGAGATAGTGGGCGGGCGACAGAGCTGACGGGCGACAGAGCTGACGGGCGACAGAGCTGACGGGCGACAGAGCTGACGGGCGACAGCTGACGGGCGACAGAGCGAATGGGCGAGAGAGCGAATGGGCGAGAGAGCGCATGGGCGAGAGAGCGCATGGGCGAGAGAGCGAATGGGCGAGAGAGCGAATGGGCGAGAGAGCGAATGGGCGAAAGAGCGAATGGGCGAAAGAGCGAATGGGCGAAAGAGCGAATGGGCGAGAGAGCGAATGGGCGAGAGAGCGAATGGGCGAGAGAGCGAATGGGCGAAAGAGCGAATGGGCGAGAGAGCGAATGGGCGAGAGAGCGAATGGGCGAGAGAGCGAATGGGCGAAAGAGCGAATGGGCGAGAGAGCCGGGTCATAAGAGAGCGGGAGAGAGAGAGAGGCAGTGGAGAGAGCAGGGAGAGGAGCGAGCGACGAAGCGCGAGGGACGAGGCGGCGCCCGAGACCTCTTGTGCGTGGCAATTAGTTTCATTGAGCCTCTTGCCGCTCCGCCAGAGGGCGCTCAGCGTAGTAAGCGAGACGCGGAAGTCACGAGATGCTCAGCGCACTCCTCAACAGACTTCGAAATTCGCCGGATTATTCTGGATGGGAATTAGAAACAATGATAATTGTTACAGAGAGCTTTTATATGAATGTGAGGATTATCTTACTTATTATCCTTCTTATGTTCCTAAGGATTTATAGATGTATATCCAAGAATAAACTGGTTTCAGAAGGACAAGAACACGCATTCTCAGATTGTTTCATTACGTAAGAGGATTGGCAATTGCCGAAATATTTTAATGTAACATTATATTTGTCTTTACAATATAAATTTATAAATGTAGCTTTCAATGAGTAATTTTTATTATTGATGAATCAGACTGTGTTTTGACACGTCTTTCGCTCAGATGTAATGCTTTGCTTATAGATATTTACTCTACTGCTTTAAATTCCACCGTAAATCGAAAATAAAATTATATTTCAAAACTCGTGTGCATATTTGAAGAGAAGAGATATAATTTTCTTATGAAAGAAAATGCAATATTCTTTTAGATAGAATAATCGTGAACTAGAAGATCATCGGAGCGCCCGGAAACACGAAAAAATCAATCAATCAATCAATCAATGAGGGACCCCGCGCGGATAGTCGAAATCGGCACCCCCGAAGCTAGCAAAAGCCCCAGGAAGAAAAAAATGAATGGAGAATTAATAAATGAAAATCAATTGGAGATTTGGTTGGTTTATATTGATTAGTTTGAATATAATTTGACTGATCACAAGGAATTTCGCTACATAAACAGGTAGATGGGTAACGAAAGAGAGGAATTCTCATATCTCCGAGTCTGTGAGGATAACGAACGCGTGCCTGTTGACATGCGACTACCGTTTTCGAATGCAGGCGGCCGTGCTAAGCTTTACACGGTTGGATTGGTGCGAGAGGTACACTCTCATTTCTGATATGTCGCGATTTTTAACGCATTTCAATTTCCAATTCCACGTTTTGCGTCTGGCAGAGGTTGGTAACGAGCGCATCGACTGTCACAGAGCAGAGTCGAACCAGGGACAGTGACGCCGGGGGAGGGGATGGGCGGACGGGTACGCGGCGGAGGCAGAGGCACAGAATGAAGCGCTGTTACATTCAGGTTGAATATCTCCGAGTATTTTCTTGTCCCATTGACCGTGTAATTTTCAGCACTTTTCATTTTGTATGTATTTAATGTTGGAGAAGTTTGGAGATTTTGGTTCTTGGCTGTTTTGAAACTCGTGTTAAGAACGACATTTTAGCTTCGTTCAATTATGTTTAAAATATTTATGTAGGTGACTAATTTATAAAATTTATTAATAAGCCACCTACATAAATGTCCTGTTAATTGTTAATAGACAGGGGAATAAAAATCTGCGATTTACTTTGAAAAACGTTTTAACAGACAACTTTAAGAGTAACAAACGAAGAAAATGTTTAAAAAGGTGTTTGAACATGCTTAATAATTTCAAATTCAATTTCTTATTTTATTCTTCACAGTTGGAATTCACGTGATATTCTTTGAAAGCACCGGCCACAATACGATACTCCTCCCATGCCGCTCAGCAGTTTGCCTGTCCCAGCAATTAAATTTTGTACAGAGTTGTATTGCGAATTCCATGCAATCACCGCGCCTCCTTTGCAGACTGCACGCGAAACAACGCTCAAATAAAGAAGAAACACGATGCGAAATGTGTGGACGGAACTACCATATGCCGTGCTGCGCCTACTTCGGAGTATATTCGGCGCTCGCAGCTGTTCAGAGGGGCGAACGAAATATGTTGAAGGAAGACGGTCTGTGGAGTCACGGAGCGTAGACAAGCGTTGTGGATGATATTAAGGTAGGCGTTGTTAGAGGTGGATGATATTAAGGGAGGCGTTGTTAGAGGTGGATGATATTAAGGGAGGCGTTGTTAGAGGTGGATGATAGTAAGGGAGGCGTTGTTAGAGTAGGATGATATTAAGGGAGGCGTTGTTAGAGGTGGATGATATTAAGGGAGGCGTTGTTAGAGGTGGTGGTGGAGGTGCATGGAGAGGCACCTAAGAAGAAAACATGGAGAAGGGACAGAAAAAAGTTGTTTGCGGTAGAGTAACGAGTGATGGAACCTTACATGTCTGTGAGGTACACATAAGCTTTTAACAATATTTTACCTCCTATAACTACTTTTCACTATTAGCGGTTTCGATTTGCTTCATCCGTGTTTATTTTTTATAAGACTTTTCGCTAATACACACTAATATTTTCAATACGTTCATTCACAGCATTTCGCTTGAACAATTTTCTTTATAAATTGAACGTCTATCGCATTATACTTTTATTCAATTTGCAAATAGTAATACTACTGTCTAACCTATGAATCCCATCAACGTTCAACAACTGTAAACTACAATCACATTTAACTAGGACATTTTCTGACAACTGAACTTTTATGTATCTTGATATAATAATATTCTGTGTCTATAAAAAAACTATATGAATCAGCTGCCTAGGCGGCGTTCAAAGAGATTTTGTTAGAACTTTTAGTGGGGAGTGACCAAGTGAAATCACTAATAGTGGATCTTAGTTGAGAATCATAATTTTGCTACATTCAAAGGAACTGCAATGAGGAATATGATGCTTTAGATTAAGATATAGCAATTTAGAAAATATAAGTGGTAAAGGTATTCTCAATATTGTCCCTTTAATGTATCAAGTAGGGTTTACTTATTCGTTCTGTAATATTTATATAAAATATATTAATTTAGATAAAATAATTTAGATAAATCGTTCAGAGTAAAAACTGAGATTGTTGTGAGTGATCATCGTTAGTGAATACTCGGAACTGAAGAAGCAATTTTCGAGAGTACAAAATGAAATTTGGGAATATCGTTCCGAGTTTCTAATTCTATGTCTCTGACATGCCGATATCGAAGGAGAGAAATCTGTTTTCCGTACGAATTTAAGCCATCATCACCCATTACAAACATTGTGTGGGACGCCTAAAAATGGTAAGAAAATTTGCCGTAATACAGAATTACTCCAGGATAGACCTACGGTAGTTTTCCATTCCTCGTACGCATCACCACCACCGTCTCATATGCCAACTTTACTCTGTTTCCAGTACGTTCCGTTCAAGCGACTATTGCATAATCCGGCCTTGTCACATAGGTCATCCCAACCAAGTTCCGGCTTCGTCGTGTGGGCCTCCGTCAATTCTTCCAGACCTCGGGCAGCCTTCCTCCTCTCCTGGTAGCCGCATGCTCTGCAACGCTTGTCACATAGGTCATCCCAGCCAGGTTCCGACTTCGTCGTTTGGGCCTCCGTCAATTCTTCCAGACCTCGGGCAGCCTTCCTCCTCTCCTGGTAGCCGCATGCTCTGCAACGCTTGTCACATAGGTCATCCCAGCCAGGTTCCGACTTCGTCGTTTGGGCCTCCGTCAAATCTTCCAGACCTCGGGCAGCCTTCCTCCTCTCCTGGTAGCCGCATGCTCTGCAACGCTTGTCACATAGGTCATCCCAACCAAGTTCCGGCTTCGTCGTGTGGGCCTCCGTCAATTCTTCCAGACCTCGGGCAGCCTTCCTCCTCTCCTGGTAGCCGCATGCCCTACAATGGTTGCCACACAGGCCATCCCAACCACGTTCCGGCTTCGTCGTGTGAGCCTCTGTCGAATCTTCCAGACCTCGGGAAGCCTCCCTCTTCTCCTGATAGCCGCATGCTCTGCAATGCTCCAATCTCAACTGAGCTTCCACTGCCGAGAAATGTCCACCGGCCTAGATGTAACTGACGTGAGAGTAAGGGCCTCTGGTCTAGGCACTCAGAGATGGGATGGAGACCAAGACGTTGTATAGTCGTCAGCCATGCTGTGCACAGTGTAACCCAGATGTGGGGTCTCGGTCTAGTGACAGCCAGTACTGTTCAGTCCAGTCACTGGGACGCTGTCTAGCTATACTGACACACCAGCCCAGGCACAGAGACGTCTTCTCACAATACTGACTGCATTTTAACTCAGTCGCTGAGTTATTGGCTATTTTACTGAGCACAATCTATCCCAGTCACTGAGCCGCCGTGTATTAATGAATTTTATTCAGATTAAAAATTTACGTCTTTGAAAAATTATTGCCAAACGAAAATGCTGACAAAAGATCTACAATGGGAAAAATATATATCGTATTTATTATTTGAATATTAAATTTGTAAACTGAAAGATTCGTTGTTTTTTCATATTGATTTTTGTTGCAAAAGGTCTATTAATACATCTGCAGGGGGTTCCAGTTTATTTACGCTTAGAACCCCTGCAGGTATTAATTCGGCCCTGATTGTATTCCACATTATTCAACAACAGTAGAGTTGAGAAAACTGGATAATCCATGACTAAAACAAATGCACTGATGATAGTCGATACACGACGAAAATAGTAGGATAGCTATAGATGTAGTAGAACCACGATGGAATCTCAAGACATTCGGAGAAAGTAAGGATATTCTTGAATGTTGGTCTTCATTAAAAGTAGAAATCTTTAAATGTTCTCACGAATGAATGGGGGTGGTTACGAATTCAATAGATGGGGATAGAAGGGTTGCAACGGGTTGGGTGCTGAGACCATGATGACGTGCGACGGTTTTGACACAAAATTGTCAAAACCGCCTCACACGATGTAAAAGAACGTTCATACCCAATGTTTATTTATTTTTATTTATTTATTTTACGTCAAAAACAGTTAAAAACTGCGTATGACGTGCTATGGGGAAAAGTGAATTGTGTGCACATTTTCAAAATTCTGTGATCCCTACACTAAGTCATATACTACTTAAATTTTGAATTTTGAAAGTGAGAAAAAAACAAACAAAAAGACTCCCATGTAATAGAATCTATTTTCAAGGATAAATAAGCAATAAATTTTGGCTCTTATTACTTCCTGCCGCGACAACATGGAAACGATAATTTGAATAATTGTATTTCCCACTGAATTCTAGAAGACGTGCACAGAAAATGAAGTTACATTTATGTCCAGAAGCAAAACAAGGGGCCATCTCAGCATTTGCTCAATGGATCAGGGAAACTGGACGAAAAACCTGATCGAGATGTTAATGATATATGCTAGAATCTAGGTACTAATCTTGGTGTGTGAAATGTGAAAGTAATTGACATTACTATTAAAATACATGACCTTTTTCATTGATAACTTATTTAAAAATATTTTTGAATATCACTATGCTAATTCAGAATACATAAAAAATGAAAAACATAATTTGAGCGTACATTTATATTGTTTCCAGGCATGCAAGATTTCTGCCTTTGAAAGTATATATGATTTAAAGATTGTGATTTTATTAATATTACTTTGTGAAATATCGAAAATATTCTATTACCTTAGGAGAATTTGACCTTAAAAGTAAAAGGATGATTCTGAGAATGATCAACAGTTCTAAAAAGTATGTTAAACCAAGCTAATGAGAAAGAGTTACACAAATTTTACTTCATATAAAAATAGAATTAGTGGTCGTCACTTCTCCTAAGTTTGAGTCATTCATTAGTTTTGGTTTATTTTCATCATATTTGTAGTGTTCTGAGAATATGACAATAATATTGGAAATATTGAAGAATGAAAATCAGTAAAACGTATCAGACGGATAAATTTTTAGTTGATATTAATTTGTGTTATATGGAATTGGGAGTCGGTCTTGCCACAGTTCTTATGCCATTAAAAGCGTTGACCATTTTTTCCCTTAAAGACCGACGATTTCAATAGGAAAATACCAGCAACTTCGTTCCACCATGTTATAAGGAAAAAATGTCTTTATTTCACCTTTTCAATTAATTTTTTTAGCATTTTATCCACATTCTTAACATTTTTCCTTCACTTTTAAAGTCGACATTGCTAAGATAACGGGAATTTTTCAATATTTCTCACCAGATAATTGATTAAAATCGCAATAATTAAAACGCGGAATCAAGAAAGAAGTATAGACTTAACAAGGTCATTTCTGTTTTTAATTAATTTTTTATTTTAATAAGGTGTAATTAATGTCATTTTTATCAAAAGAGGAGAAAATGGCCTGTTTCATCTCAGGGTGTCTTAGGTATTTGGAAGTTGCCTGGAACAAGCGCGGCTCCTGCCGTCAATGAAAGGACACGACTCTTCTGCTATAGTGCGCATTCATGGCCATATTCTTGGAATCCCTTCAAGCGGGGTCCATAAGAGGTCTTTTGCATTTGTAATTACTCGCTTCGTTTTTCAACTCTCCAAGCGAATTTTGTTTCGAAATTCAGAGCAACCGGCGCAACAGAAATAACTGAACCGAAATATTAGTATTTATAATAATACTCGCTGTATTTCAGAGGAAAGGAACAGAAGCTGGAGGTAGCCGTTGCCTGCCATATAGGAGATGTATATCTCCCTGAGCTCAATTCGAAATGAAAGAACAATAGCGATGTGGAGACAGGGATTTTGGGGAAGAGAGAGAAAGAGAGAGGTAGGCAGGTGGAAGAAGGGCGGAGCAACAAGGAAGAGGCTTAACTCGTGGAGGGTGGCACAGATTGTACGTGGGATGTGCTTCCTTCCGAAAGCGTTGGAGCAGTGGGTGATGAGGAAACAGAAGATACGGTATTGGATGTAGTGGATGCGATGGTGATGGCGGTCCATGGCGAGTAATGAGTTGGGGCCGGATTTATATTCTCTTATAATCCATTAAATATTTACTCATTTACGCAGTGAAAGCTTCGAAAAGATGTACTAAAATATGCTAAAAAGTACGAAATATTTACGCCGTAACAAGGAAAGACACTTTCTCATTCGAATCCGATTTTACTCGTGTTTGTATGGGGAAAAAATTGGGACGAGTTGGAAGAAAAGTTACGTTCATCAGTGTTACCAATTTTCAAAATGGATTTGATGGCACATTTGATGAGTCAAAACAATCCTGATTATTCCATTAAACATCTTGTTTAGTTCCGAGCACAAAATTGGCAAAGCATTCAATGAACGCCATATATACAAAATCACATTAGAAAATAAATTAATAATAATAATAATAATAATAATAATAATAATAATAATAATAATAATAATAAACATTTAAGAACACAATTTTTCAATAAAAATATGAAGACTTAGAAAAACGGTACTTATAAAGAAAAATAGGCAAAATAAGCATTATGAGTATTATAAAATAATGTTCAAATGACTGAAAATTAGGTGTCTCAAACACATATCATGTAAACGCCTGACTGCCGAAAAAAAGGCGGCTGCATGAATATCCGATCCTAGTGATGAGAGAGGAGGATA
>BLKR01013285.1:0-12386 GCA_011170035.1 Teleogryllus occipitalis | reverse complement strand
TGTGTTTGTCTAATCCCTGTGTTTGTCCTATCCCTGTGTTTGTCTAATCTCTGTGTTTGTCTAATCCCTGTGTTTGTCTAATCCCTGTGTTTGTCTAATCCCTGTGTTTGTCTAATCCCTGGGGTTTGTCTAATCCCTGTGTTTGTCTAATCCCTGTATTTGTCTAATCCCTGTGTTTGTCTAATCCCTGTGTTTGTCTAATCCCTGTATTTGTCTAATTCCTGTATTTGTCTAATCCCTGTATTTGTCTAATCCCTGTATTTGTCTAATCAATGTATTTGTCTAATCTCTGTGTTTGTCTAAACCCTGGGGGGTCTAATTCCTGTATTTGTCTAATCCCCGTGTTTGTCTCATCCCCGTGTTTGTCTCATCCCCGTGTTTGTCTAATCGCTGTGTTTGTCTAATCCCTGTGTTTGTCTAATCCTTGTGTTTGTCTAATCCCTGTGTTTATCTAATCCCTGTGTTTGTCTAATCCCTGTGTTTGTCTAATACCTGTGTTTCTCTAATCCCTGTGTTTGTCTAATTCCTGTGTTTGTCTAATTCCTGTGTTTATCTAATCCCTGTGTTTGTCTAATCCCTGTTTTTGTCTAGTCCTGAGTTTGTCTAATCCCCGTGTTTTTGTAATCCCTGTGTTCGTGTAATCCCTGTGTTTGTCTAAATTCTGTGTTTGTCTAATCCCTGTGATTGTCTAATCCCTGTGTTTGTCTAATCCCTGTTTGTCTAATCCCTGTGTTTGTCTAATCCCTCTTTTTGTCTAGTCCCTATTTGTCTAATCCCTGTGTTGTCTAATCCCTGTGTTGACTAATCCCCGTGTTTGTGTAATCCCTGTGTTTGTGTAATCCCTGTGTTTGTGTAATCCCTGTGTTTGTGTAATCCCTAAGTTTGTCTAATCCCTGTGTTTGTCTAATCCCTGTTTGTCTAAAACCTGTTTGTCTAATCCCTGTTTGTCTTATCCCTGTGTTTGTCTAATCCCTGTGTTTGTTGAATCCCTGTGATTGTCTAATACCTGTGTTTGTTTAATCCCCGTTTCTTTAAACCCTGCGTTGCTAATATCCCTGTGTAGGTCTAATCCCTGTGTTTGTCTAATCCCAGTGTTTGTCTAATCCCTGTGTTTGTCTAATCCCAGTGTTTGTCTAATCCCAGTGTTTGTGTAATCTCTGTTTGTCTAATCCCTGTGTTGGTCCAATCCCTGTATTCGTCTAATCCTTGTTTATGTCCAATCCCTGTGTTGGTCTAATCCCTGTGTTGGTCTAATTCCTGTGTTCTAATCCCTGGGTTGGTCTAATCCTTGTTTTGATCTAATCCCTGTATTGGTCTAGTCGCTGATTTGGTCAAATCCCAGTTTTGGTCTTATGCCTGTTTTTGTCTAATCCTTGATTTGGTCTAATCCCTGTTTTGGTCTAATCCCTGTTCTAGTCTTAACCCTGTGTTAATCTAATTCATGTATTTGTCTATTTCCTGTTTTGGTCTAATACCTGTATTGGTCTAATCCCTGTATTGCTCTAATCCCTGTTTTGTTCTAATCTCTGTTATGGTCTGATCTCTGTTTTGGTTTCTTCCCGATTTTGATCTAATCCCTGCTTTGGTCTAATCTCTGTGTTTGTCTAATCCCTGTTTGTCTAATCCCTGTTTGTCTAATCCCTGTTTGTCTAATCCCTGTTTGTCTAATCCCTGTGTTTGTCTAATCCCTGTTTGTCTAATCCCTGTGTTTGTCTAATCCCTGTGTTTGTCTAATCCCTGTGTTTGTCTAATCCCTGTGTTGGTCTAATCCCTGTTTGTCTAATCCCTGTTTTGTTCTAAACCCTGAGTTGGTCTATTCCTTTGTTTGATCTAATCCCTGAATTGGTCTAATCCGTGTATTCGTCTAATCCCAGTACTTGTGTAATCTCTGTATTTGTCTAATCCCTGTATTTTTCTAATCCCTGTATTGGTTTAATCCCTGTATTTGTCTAATCCCTGTGTTTGAGGTTGTTTGTTTAAACTCTGTGTTTGTGTAATGCCAGCGTTGTTCGAACCCCTGTGTTGATCCAATCTTCGTGTATGTCTAATCCCGTTGTTAATCTAATCCCGGTATAGATCTAGTCCATGTTGGTTTAATCCCTGTGTTGGTCTAATCCCTATGGTGACCCAATCTCAGTGTTTGTCTTATTCCCTGTTTTGGTCTAATTTCTGCGTTCTCATCCCTGTGTTAGTGTAATCCCTGTGATTGTCAAATCGTTGTGTGTGTCCAATCCCTGTCTTGCTCTAATCCCTGTGTTAGTCTAGTCCCTGTGTATGTCTAATCTCTGTGTATATCTAATCTCTGTGTATGCCTAATCCCTGTGTATGCCTAATCCCTGTGTATGTCTAATCCCTGTGTATGTCTAATCCCTGTGTATGTCTAATCCCTGTGTATGACTAATCCCTGTGTATGTCTAATCCCTGTGTATGTCTAATCCCTGTGTATGTCTAATTCCTGTGTATGTCTAATCCCTGTGTATGTCTAATCCCTGTGTATGTCTAATCCCTGTGTATGTCTAATCCCTGTGTATGTCTAATCCCTGTGTATGTCTAATCCCTGTGTATGTCTAATCCCTGTGTTTGACTTATCCCTGTTTGACTGCTCCGTGTTTGTCTGCTCTCTGTGTTTGTCTGCTTCCTGTGTTTGTCTGCTTCCTGTGTTTGTCTGCTTCCTGTGTTCGCCTGCTTCCTGTGTTCGTCTGCTCCCTGTGTTCGTCTGCTTCATCATGTGTTCGTCTGCTTCGTGTTTATCTGCTCCCTGTATTCGTCTGCTCCCTGTGTTCGTCTGCTCCCTGTGTTCATCTGCTCCCTGAGTTCGTCTGCTCCCTGTGTTCGTCTGCTCCCTGTGTTCGTCTGCTCCCTGTGTTCGTCTGCTCCCTGTGTTCGTCTGCTCCCTGTGTTCGTCTGCTCCGTGTGTGCGTCTGCTCCTTGTGTGCGTCTGCTCCTTGTGTGCGTCTGCTCCCTGTGTTCGTCTGCTCCCTGTGTTCGTCTGCTCCTGGTGTTCGTCTACTCCGTGTGTTCGTCTGCTCCTGGTGTTCGTCTGCTCCTTGTGTTCGTCTTCTCCCTGTGGTCGTCTGCTCTGTTTTTGTGTGATCCCTGTTCGTCTACGCCGTTTGTTCGTCTGCTCCTTGTGTTCGTCTGCTCTCTGTGGTTGTCTGCTCTGTTTTTGTGTGATCCCTGTGTTCGTCTGCTGCGTGATTTCGTCTGCTGCGTGAATTCGTCTGCTGCGTGAATTCGTCTGCTGCGTGAATTCGTCTGCTGCGTGAATTCGTCTGCTGCGTGAATTCGTCTGCTGCGTGAATTCGTCTCCTGCGTGAATTCGTGTGTTCTGAGAATTCGTTTTCTCTAAGTTCGTCTACTGCTTTTTCTATGTATATATAATACTTTACTTTGATAAAGATATTGGTAAACCATGTTCTAAGTTATAATTAACAAGTAAAGTTTGAATGCTAACAAATCGTACTGCATCATGAAGATTGCAATCTCATACCATTCTTGAAGAATTAGAGAAATTCGCGCTTATATACTTTATGGAATTAGAAATGTGTTGAACTCTTAGAGGTTTATTCAGATTGGAACCCTTGGTGATAATAATAATAATAATAATACAGTTGAATAAAGCAGTAACTTGAATTATCTCTGTGTCAGTAGTCTCTTTTCGTCGGCTGATGGTTGCCTGTCCTTGTAAGATTCCTTTTCTTTTGGTCTTTTTACGTAGGTATTCATCTTGGTGGTAGTTTTCGGTTTTGTTAATTGGTCATACACAATCATCAATCATTTTTGGAATCATAAATCAGCTTTCCTTTATTCATCATTCCTACAAATTCACTGGAATTGAATACGAAGTTACCGTGGCTTTATCAAGGTTAACCTAGAGGAATTATTCAATTATCTGACCTTCCATTAGATTTCTTACAAATTTCTTGCATTGCGTATGAGACCGTAGTGGTCGTCTTGCACAATTTCATTTCTATTTCCCCAGGGGGCATGGGTTGCAAGGTAACCATGTCACGGGCACTGGCGCACCCGGGGATCCTGAGCCACCACACTGGGGAGTGGTCCTTCTTCTCTTCCCCCTTCGAATCGATTGCCAGGGATGACTTCGTTCTCTACATCGATCTTTTTCATTCATCTTAGATTGTCATCACCTACTATTCTTTAATGCAT
Organism: Teleogryllus occipitalis; assembly: GCA_011170035.1. Taxonomy (NCBI): domain Eukaryota; kingdom Metazoa; phylum Arthropoda; class Insecta; order Orthoptera; family Gryllidae; genus Teleogryllus; species Teleogryllus occipitalis. Next base: position 8,219 of record BLKR01013285.1, on the reverse strand, counting down.
AGAACCATTTCGTAATGACGTTAAATAATGATGTCCCCACATCCTTAAATGTCTCTTGCTCAGCATACTTGATTGGTAGTTCTTATACATGCGGCGCACAACCTGCAAAAAATGACGCTCATGTATTCGTGGACAGATACTACTAGCACTACCTTCTTCGCTCTCATATCACCTCGCTCCCCCAAACCTACACTCAACGTTTTGCAGTACATTTTATTGTTTATATGTTAGCCACGCTACCATATTCTGTATTGCTATTATATCATTATCTTGGTTATTCATGTTGTATCCTATTGTTTAAATTCATTGTTATTTCACATTTTTAGTTCAATATCGTATCGAGCAGCGCATTGTGATAGCATTGTTACCTTCTCATCCCGTGGAGAGAAACAATAAGTAACTAGCTTCTCACTAAATTCGGGGACGAAAACTAGCTTTCTTTGCAAATTTTTGCTAGTTAATTTGCAAAGGACTCAAACCGACCGTTAGTGAATAGATTGCAAACCCATGTAGTGCAAGCGGCGGAAAGGAACACGTTTTCATCGCATTTTTTTGTGAATGTAGGCACCATAACTCTCACCTGAGTTCAACTCCATAGTATGCTCCTCTTCCGTATTTGTACATCCCAATCTTATCTGTTTCCCCCCGTCAATCGTTCATCTATATAGTGTTTGTCTTTCCCCTGCGTTTATCTTTCCCTATGTCCGTCATTCCCCTGTATTTGTCTAAATTTCTGTGTTCATCTTTCTCCTGTATTAGTCATTCCCCTGTGTTCGTCATTCTTATGTTCATTTTCCTCCTGTGTTCGTCCTTCCCCAGTGCTCGTCTTTCTCGTGTGTTCGCATCTCTCCTGCACTCGTCAATCTCGTGCGCTCGTCATTCTCGTGTGTTCATTTTCCTGTGATCGTCGTTTTCCTGTGATCGTCGTTTTCCTGTGATCGTCGTTTTCCTGTGATCACTTTTCCTGTGATCGTTTTCTACCTGAGATCGTCTTCTTCCTGTCATCTTCATGTCATCGTCTTCTTCCTGTGATCGTCGTCTTCCTGTGATCGTCGTCTTCCTGTGATCGTCGTCTTCCTGTGATCGTCGTCTTCCTGTGATCGTCGTCTTCCTGTGATCGTCGTCTTCCTGTGATCGTCGTCTTCCTGTGATCGTCGTCTTCCTGTGATCGTCGTCTTCCTGTGATCGTCGTCTTCCTGTGATCGTCGTCTTCCTGTGATCGTCGTCTTCCTGTGATCGTCGTCTTCCTGTGATCGTCGTCTTCCTGTGATCGTCGTCTTTCTGTGATCGTCGTCTTCCTGTGATCGTCGTCTTCCTGTGATCGTCGTCTTCCTGTGATCGTCGTCTTCCTGTGATCGTCGTCTTCCTGTGATCGTCGTCTTCCTGTGATCGTCGTCTTCCTGTGATCGTCGTCTTCCTGTGATCGTCGTCTTCCTGTGATCGTCGTCTTCCTGTGATTGTCGTCTTCCTGTGATCGTCGTCTTCCTGTGATCGTCGTCTTCCTGTGATCGTCGTCATCCTGTGATCGTCGTCATCCTGTGATCGTCATCTTCCTGTGATCGTCGTCTTCCTGTGATCGTCGTCTTCCCTGTGATCGTCTTCTTCCTGTGATCGTCTTTTTCCTGTGTTCGTCCTTTTCCTGTGTTCGTCCTTTTCCTGTGTTCGTCCTTTTCCTGTGTTCGTCCTTTTCCTGTGTTCGTCCTTTTCATGTGTTCGTACTTTTCCTGTGTTCGTCCTTTTCCTGTGTTCGTCCTTTACCTGTGTTCGTCCTTTTCCCGTGTTCGTCCTTTTCCTGTGTCGTCCTTTTCCTGTGTTCGTCTTATTCCTGTGTTCGTCCTTTTCCTGTGTTCGTCCTTTTCCTGTGTTCGTCCTTTTCCCGTGTTCGTCCTTTTCCCGTGTTCGTCCTTTTCCCGTGTTCGTCCTTTTTCTGTGTTCGTCCTTTTTCTGTGTTCGTCCTTTTCCTGTGTTCGTCCTTTTCCTGTGTTCGTCCTTTTCCCGTGTTCGTCCTTTTCCTGTGTTCGTCCTTTTCCTGTGTTCGTCCTTTTCCTGTGTTCGTCCTTTTCCTGTGTTCGTCATTGTCCTGTGTTTTCGCCTCTCTACGTACTTCGTATATCCCCTGTTCTTCATTCCTGTGTTCGTCATTTCTGTGTTCGTCATTTCTGTGTTCGTCATTTCTGTGTTGGTCATTTCTGTGTTCGTCATTTCTGTGTTCGTCATTCCTGTGTTCGTCATTCCTGTGTTCCTCATTCCTGTGTTCGTCATTCCTGTGTTCGTCATTTCTGTGTTCGTCAATCTCCAGTGCTCGCCTCTATACTGTCTTTGCTTCTCTTCTGTGTTTTTCTTGTGTTCGTCACTCCCCTGTGTTCGTCTCTCTTCTAAATTCCTCTCTCACCTGTCTAGTTCTCCATCCTTTGTTCGCCTCTCTCCGGTGTTCGTTTCTCCTGTGTTCGTCTCTCTCCTGGGTTCGTCTCTCTCCTGGGTTCGTCTCTCTCCTGGGTTCGTCTCTCTCCTGTGTTCGTCTCTCTCCTGTGTTCGTCTCTCTCCTGTGTTCGTCTCTCTCCTGTGTTCGTCTCTCTCCTGTGTTCGTCTCTCTCCTGTGTTTGTCTCTCTCCTGTGTTCGTCTCTCTCCTGTGTTCGTCTCTCTCCTGTGTTCGTCTCTCTCCTGTGTTCGTCTCTCTCCTGTGTTCGTCTCTCTCCTGTGTTCTTCTCTCTCCTGTGTTCGTCTCTCTCCTGTGTTCGTCTCTCTCCTGTGTTCGTCTCTCTCCTGTGTTTGTCTCTCTCCTGTGTTCGTCTCTCTCCTGTGTTCGTCTCTCTCCTGTGTTCGTCTCTCTCCTGTGTTCGTCTCTCTCCTGTGTTCGTCTCTCTCCTGTGTTCGCCTCTCTCCTGTGTTCGCCTCTCTCCTGTGTTCGTCTCTCTCTTGTGTTCGTCTGTCTCCTGTGTTCGTCTGTCTCCTGTGTTCGTCTCTCTCCTTTGTTCGTCTCTCTCCTGTGTTTGTCTCTCTCCTGTGTTCGTCTCTCTCCTGTGTTCGTCTCTCTCCTGTTTTCGTCTCTCTCCTGTGTTCGTCTCTCTCCTGTGTTCGTCTCTCTCCTGTGTTCGTCTCTTTCCTGTGTTCGTCTCTCTCCTATGTTCGTCTCTCTGCTGTGTTCGTCTTTCTCCAGTATTTCTCTTTCCCTGTGTATGTTTTTCCCCAGTGTATGTTTTTCCCCAGTGTATGTTTTTCCCCTGTGTTTGTCTTTCTCCTGTATTTCTCTTTCCCCTGTGTGTGTCTTTCCCCTGTGTGTGTCTTTCCCCTGTGTGTCTTTCCCCTGAGTGTGTCTTTCCCCTGAGTGTGTCTTTCCCCTGAGTGTGTCTTTCCCCTGAGTGTGTCTTTCTCCTGAGTGTGTCTTTCCCCTGAGTGTGTCTTTCCCCTGAGTGTGTCTTTCCCCTGAGTGTGTCTTTCCCCTGAGTGTGTCTTTCCCCTGAGTGTGTCTTTCCCCTGAGTGTGTCTTTCCCCTGAGTGTGTCTTTCCCCTGAGTGTGTCTTTCCCCTGTGTGTGTCTTTCCCCTGTGTGTGTCTTTCCCCTGTGTTTGTCTTTCCCCTGTGTTTGTCTTTCCCCTGTGTTTGTCTTTCCCCTGTGTTTGTCTTTCCCCTGTGTTTGTCTTTCCCCTGTGTTTGTCTTTCCCCTGTGTTTGTCTTTCCCCTGTGTTTGTCTTTCCCCTGTGTTTGTCTTTCCCCTGTGTTTGTCTTTCTCCATGTGTTTGTCTTTCTCCTTTGTTTGTCTTTCCCCTTTGTTTGTCTTTCCCCCTTGTTTGTCTTTCCCCTGTGTTTGTCTTTCCCCTGTGCTTGTCTTTCGCCTGTGTTTGTCTTTCTCCATGTGTTTGTCTTTCCCCTTTGTTTGTCTTTCCCCTTTGTCTTTCCTCTGTGTTCGTCTTTCGCCTGTGTTTGTCTTCCCCCTGCGTTTGACTTTCCCGTGTTTGTCTTTCCCCTGCGTTGGTCTTTCCCAATTTGTCTTTCACCCTTGTTTGTATTTCTCCTGTATTTGTCTTTCTTTTGTACATGTCTTTCTCCTGAATTTGTCTATTTCTTGTGTGTGTCTTTTCCCTAGGTTTTCGTCTTTCCCCCGTGTGTGTTTTTCACCTGTATTTGTCTCTCCCTGTCTTTGTCTTTTCCCCGTGTGTTTCTTTCCCCTGTATTTTTCTTCCCTGTCTTTGTCTTTCCCCTGTGTGTGTCTTTCTCTTGGGTGTGTCTTTCCCCTGTGTTTTTGCTATGTATTTGTGTCTTCACTGTGTTTTTTTAGCGGTTTGTGTCTCCGCTGTTTGTTTCTTCGCTATGTTTCTCTCCGCCGGGTTTGTCTTTACCATATGTGTCCTCTCCCTGTGTATAAATTTCCCCTCTATTTGTGCCTTTCCCCTGTATTGGTTTTCCTCTTGTGTTTGTCTTTCTTGGCTGTTTGTCTTTCCCCTGAATTTCTCTCTAATCGCCTGTTTTGTCTCTCGTTTGTGATCGTCTCTTACCTGTTTTTTCCCCTCCTTTGTTTGTCTCTTCCCTGAATTTACTTTATTCCTGTTCGTCACCTATTGTGTTTCTCCTGAGTTTTTCTTTCTCTGTGTTTCTTTCCCCTGTTCCTTCATCTCTCATATTAGAGTTTCCAGTTTCGGTTTTCTCTCTGTGTTGGTCTTTGCCCTGTGTTTGTCAACCCTCGTTTTTTTACTCTCCCCAGTGTTTGTACTTCCCTTGTGTTTGTTTCACGCTGTGTTTGTTTTCCGCGGTGTTGGTTTTACTTCTGTGTTTGTTTTCCCTTGTGTTGGGCTTTCCCCTGTGTTGGTCGTTGCCCTGTGTTTCTCTCCACCGTCATTGTATATGCCGAGTTTGTCTTTCCCCTGTGTTCGTCTGTTTCCTGTGTTTTTCTTTCCCCTGTGTTTTTCTTTCCCCTGTGTTTTTCTTTTCCCTGTGTTTTTCTTTCCCCTGTGTTTTTCTCTGTGTTTGTTATCCCCTGTGTTTGTTTTCCCCTATGTTTGTTTTCCCCTGTTTGTTTTTCCCTTTGTTCCTGTTTCCCCTGTGTTCGTACTTCCCCTGTTTCGTGTTCCCCTTGTCTCAGTGTTTCCCCTGTGTTAGTGTTACTCATGTGTTCGTGTATTCCCCTGTGTTAGTGTATTCCCCGGTGTTATTTCCCCTGCTTTAGTGTTCCCAGTGTTCGTGTTTCCCCAGTGTTTGTTTTTCTCCTGTGATCGTGTTTCTCCTGCGTTCGTGTTTCGCATGCGTTTGTATTTCCCCTGTGTTCGCCTTTCCGGGTGTTCTTGCTTCGCCTGTGTCCCACCTTCTCCAGTGCTCATCTTTCTCGTGTGTTTGCCTCTCTCGAGCACTCGTCATTCTCGTGTGTTCATTTTCATGTGATCGTCTTCTTCCTGTGATCGTCTTCTTCCTGTGATCGTCTTCTTCCTGTGATCGTCTTCTTCCTGTGATCGTCTTCTTCCTGTGATCGTCTTCTTCCTGTGATCGTCTTCTTCCTGTGATCGTCTTCTTCATGTGATCGTCTTATTCATGTGATCGTCTTTTTCCTCTGATCGTCTTTTTCCTCTGATCGTCTTTTTCCTCTGATCGTCTTTTCCCTGTGATCGTTTTTATCCTGTGTTCGTCTTTACTGTGTTTGTCAATCTCCAGTGTTCATATCTATCCTGTGTTCCTTTCTCTCCTGTGTTCGCCTCTCTCCAGTGTTCGTCTCTTGTGTTCGTCTCTGTTCGGATTTCGTCTATGTCCTATGTTTTTCTCCCTTCAGTGTTCGTCTATCCTCAGTGTTCGTCTCTCTCCAGTGTTTGTCTCTCTCCCGTAATCGTTTCTCTCCTGTAATCGTTTCTCTCCTGTGATCGTCTCTCTCCTGTGTAGGTCTCTCTCCTGTGTAGGTCTCTCTCCTGTGTAGGTCTCTCTCCTGTGTAGGTCTCTCTCCTGTGTAGGTCTCTCTCCTGTGTAGGTCTCTCTCCTGTGTAGGTTTCTCTCCTGTGTACGTCTCTGTCCCGTGTTCGCCTCTGTCCTATTTTCGTCTCTGTCCTGTGTTCGTCTGTCCTGTGTTCGTCTCTGTTCTATGTTCGTCTCTTTCCTATGTTGGTCCCTGTTCTTTGTTCGTCTCTGTCCTGTGTTCGTCTCTTTCCTGAGTTCGTCTCTTTCCTGTGTTCTTCTCTGTCCTCTGTTCTTCTCTGTCCTGTGTTCGGCTCTGTCCTGTGTTCGTCTCTGTCCTGTGTTCGTCTCTGTCCTGTGTTCGTCTCTGTCCTGTGTTCGTCTCTGTCCTGTGTTCGGCTCTGTCCTGTGTTCGGCGCTGTCCTGTGTTCGTCTCTGTCCTGTGTTCGTCTCTGTCCTGTGTTCGTCTCTGTCCTGTGTTCGTCTCTGTCCTGTGTTCGTCTCTGTCCTGTGTTCGTCTCTGTCCTCTGTTCGTCTCTGTCCTGTGTTCGTCTCTGTCCTGTGTTCGTCTCTGTTCTGTGTTCGTCTCTGTCCTGTGTTCGTCTCTGTCATGTGTTCGTCTCTGTCATGTGTTCGTCTCTGTCATGTGTTCGTCTCTGTCATGTGTTCGTCTCTGTCATGTGTTCGTCTCTGTCATGTGTTCGTCTCTGTCCTGTGTTCGTCTCTGTCCTGTGTTCGTCTCTGTCCTGTGTTCGTCTCTGTCCTGTGTTCGTCTCTGTCCTGTGTTCGTCTCTGTCCTGTTTGTCTCTTTTCTGTATTCATTATCCTGTATTCGACATTCTCGAATGATAGTTGTTTTCTTTCTCCTGTTTTTCCTCCTCTGTGTTTTTCTTTCTCCTTTTGTCGTGTCTCCCGTGTTCGTTAATCACGGTTTTGTCATTCTCTTGTTTGTCATTGTCCTGTGTTTGTCATTTTTCGTTTTTTATTATTCACCAGTGTTCGTCATTCTTCTGTATTCTTCATTATTATTTCTTCGTCATTCTCTTATTTTCATCATTATCCTGTGTTTTTTCTGCGGTCGTCTTTTCCGTTTGTTCGTCATTGCTGTGTTCGTCTTTTTCCCGTGTCCATCTTTCCCCTGTCTCTTTCCCCTGTGTTTTTCTTTCCCGTGTATTTGTTTTTCCCTTGTGTTTGTTTTTTCCCTCTTTCCCCTGTGTTCGTTTCCCCTGTGCTTGTCTTTCCCTGGTGTTCGTTTCCCCTGTGCTTGTCTTTCCCCTATATTTGTTTTCCCCTGTTTTCCCCCTGTGCTTCTTTTCACTTGTGTTCGTCTTATCCCTGCGTTTGTCTTTGCCCGGTTTTTGTTTCTTCAGTGGTTGTCTCTCCACTGTTTGTCTCTCAGCTGTTTCTGATCCCTCAATTTAGTTTTCTTCTGTGTTTGTCACCAATTCTTGTGTTTCTCAAGAGTTTTTCTTCCCCTGTGTTTCTTTCCCCTGTTTGTCCATCTCTTGTATTAGTGTTTTCAGTTGTGGTCTTCTCTCTGTTTCTCTTTCCCCTATGTTTGTCAAACCTCGTTTTTCCCCTGTGTTTTTTTTGTATTTGTTTTCGCCGGTGTTGGTTTTCCCCTGTCTTTGTTTTCCCTTGTGTTGGGCTTTCCCCTGTGTTGGTCATTGCCCTGTGTTTGTCTCTCCGCTGTTTCTCTCTCCTTGGTGTTCATTTTTCCTGTATTCTTTCTTGTGTTGGCCTTTTTCCTGTATTTTTTCCCTGAGGGCAAATTTTCCCTGTGTTCGTCTGTTTCCTGTATTCGTCGGTTTCCTGTGTTCGTCGGTTTCCTGTGTTCGTCTGTTTCCTGTGTTTGTCTGTTTCCTGTGTTCGTCTGTTTCCCGTGTTCTTTCGTTTCCCGTGTTCTTTCGTTTCCCGTGTTCTTTCGTTTCCCGTGTTCTTTCGTTTCCCGTGTTCTTTCGTTTCCCGTGTTCTTTCGTTTCCCGTGTTCTTTCGTTTCCCGTGTTCTTCCGTTTCCCGTGTTCCATTTTCCGTGTTCTTCCGTTTCATGTGTTCTTTCGTTTTCCGTGTTCTTTCGTTTTCCGTGTTCTTTCGTTTTCCGTGTTCTTTCGTTTTCCGTGTTCTTTCGTTTTCCGCGTTCTTTCGTTTTCCGTGTTCTTCCGTTTTCCGTGTTCTTCCGTTTTCCGTGTTCTTCCGTTTCCCGTGTTCTTCCGTTTTCCGTGTTCTTCCGTTTCCCGTGTTCTTCCGTTTCCCGTGTTCTTCCGTTTCCCGTGTTCTTCCGTTTCCCGTGTTCTTCCATTTCCCGTGTTCTTTCGTTTCCCGTGTTCTTCCGTTTCCCGTGTTCTTCT
>BLKR01013284.1:0-12386 GCA_011170035.1 Teleogryllus occipitalis | reverse complement strand
GTGAGTAGTGCCATACTTTTCCCCATAATTTCTTCTATTAATGCCAAAAGTTTCGTTTGAATCGCTTCACGCGTTTACTTAATTTTTTGAAAAAACCAACTTTTTACATTAGATCTTATGCTACAACAATGGCTATCGTGTCTAGTTGTGTGCTTAAAACGTACTTCACTAAATTGTTTATATCTTTGGAACGCGTGAACCGATTTCTTTCAAATAACTTCCAAAATGTTTCACTCGACAAACGCTACTGAACTATATTGTCCCCATTATGATTTTGTCGCGTCTTCTTAGACTTCCAAAAAATTATCGCTCCGCGACACCGCTTTCATTTGTCCCCGCCTTTGATGTTAATACCACTTATTACATGTTTATCTTTATTCTTTGCCCTGTCTTCATTCCTGGGGATCCTGGATTGTTACAATGGTTACCCTTTACGTCCCGATGGGACGCATATTCGACCATACACTAGACCAAAAAACTTGCAAGCTCCTCAGATCTGGGGTCAGCAGAACGCGAGGCCCTCCGCGACAACACATACAAAGTCAAGAGACAAACAGCCATGCCCAAGGCGGGACTCGAACCCGCGACCCTTCGGTCCGAAGCGCTGAGTCGGTACTCGCTCTTAGCTACGTGGGCCATCCAGGTCGGCTTATTAATTGTTATTTACGTCCATAATTCTAATTATAATATAAAGTTATTATAACTGGTAGTTTGGTAAGAACAATAAAACAATCGACCCTGCCAGGATTCGAACCTGGAATCTTCTGATCCGTAGTCAGACGCGTTATCCATTGCGCCACAGGGCCACACTTGAGAGCTTTAAACTTCTAAAATTTCAACAACGTTCTTCTGTGCTGACTTGACAAGTTTTCGTTGTGGTGAAGTATAAGGTATCAACGGCGAAGCGCTGCTCAAGTGTGTGGCCCATTTGGCGCGCCCTGGTCCAGCGCTTATCTGCCAGCCTCCGGAAGGTCCTCTGCCTGTGACTGAGAGGGTGGGTTTTGATTGATTGACTTATCAATCAATCAAAAAATCAATCCCAGCACACAGCGTCACCGACGCCCATACGATTTTCGCCTGTTTCACTCTGAGCACGGCCGTAGCAGTCAAAGGGCTGTGGAAAACTACCAAAACGTCAAAAACCACCAAACTCAGAAAATGATTACTTTATATTTAAAATATACGAGGGATGGAAATAAAAAATTAGTATGATTAGTAATATTATTAATTATATATGATGATATTTATATTTTACAGTAAACACGCATATTTTTAATGTATAAAAGTATGCCTAACAAGTACTTAAAAATTATACAATATGTGTAGTACTTATTCACATTATTATGTAAGGAGTTTCACACTGTGTATGAGTTATGAAACTTGAGAAGTATCTTTGTCTCACTTATTGTAATGACTGAAAAAGAGATAATGATAACTCTTTGTAAAACTTTTTCTCAAGCGAAATCTTTGTTTTCATTTTCTTTTCTGAGATTCGTTCCTTTTCATAAAATGTGTTGCATTCTTCTACGAATCTACAGTTGTGACTGGTTGTGTCAAATAACCACCCAATTTTAAACGAGGGAATTCATTGAAATAAACTTACACGCCTATACGCTTAGTTATATTTAATTAATATACCTGCAATAATCGTAGGAAACTCTTTGCTTTTTTGTAATTTTGTGATACACAATAGATACTCGTATTTAAAAAAGTACTATTTAAAAAACTCAACAAAAACCTACAACAACTAGTGGTGCTAAAACAACAATTACTTTCTCGCCGGTATTTTCGCGCAAAATAATGCGAAAAGAACTAACATTTTGGAAAAATTGTACATGACCTTATTTCAAAATATATCTTTAAAGAACAGATTTTATTAACGGAAAAAATTCTGTCTTATATTTTTGTTGTAGGAAAACTTCTAAACAATTTTGAACTTTTGCGATTTTCGAAAAATCAGTGTTTTTAACGAACATGAGACCTGCACCATTCCCTTGAACGCCCTTCGCACTAAACACAACAAAATTTAATAAAAAACGATGGAGCCATTTTTTTGATAATTTTGAAAAAGTCCCAGGAGCTTTATGTACAGTACCACCAGAAATTTAAATATCAGTTTCAAATTCAAGGGACCGGCTCACCAACCACGTCGATTGTGAAATATCAATTTGGAGAAAATCGGCTGAACGGTTTAGTCGCTAATGTTGTTCACAGACGGAAAGAGACTGACAGGCGTTTTACCGTCATTCGATTTTTCGGTATCAAGGACTCACAGAACATGGATGATTTTTGCTACACAACGTGTTAGATGATTATTTTCCAACATTTAAAAACTGAATTAATCTACTTTTTCTTTAGCAGGGCCCTATAATTCGAGTTTTTCTGCCGAAAATTCGCAGTATTACATAACTTTATCTCTACCGCGTAGCGAGAAAGTAAAAAAGTCCCCAAATAAATTTGCCCCCTAAAAATCCACTTAACCCTTCAGTGGTCGCGCTCAGAAGTGGAACGCGACTGGTCGCGTGGACTACAATTGTAATCCATTAAAAAAATTCGTATTAACAAAATTTCACAAACAAATCGTCTTTTGGTTGAAATATGGTCGAGTAATAGTATCTAAAACACTAAACATTTACAAAATACTAAATAATTTATTCGACGTAGACATATTACCAATTCTATGAAATGCTACACAAAAATGCATGCATTATGCCTTCAAATAAAGATAGTCTAATTCATAGGAGCAGATATTTGTTTCTGAAAATTGTAGTGTTCTTTATGTATTGTGAACTTGTTATAGTTTGCCTTACGATTATTAAATAAAGCAGTTTGACAGAGTTGTTTAAATATCTGCAGTATTTATTCTGAATGTGTTTCAATGTCAAAGTAAGATGAATATCTCTCAGATTTTCTGAATGTGGTACACCCACTGGACACAATTTTCGCAGTAGTGTCGAGGGATCGTGTTTCGTTGACGTCCACAGAGATAATATCCTACGTTGATGTCACCGCTGAACCCTCGGCCCCTTCTTGGCTTCCGAGCAGAAGTCTCCCGCGTGTTCCTTTTGCTGTCGTCACAGATTTTCTCTCGATTTCTGGTTTCTTAAAGGACAAAGCCAGATCCTTTAGAAACCTCCTGGTCAACCTTTCTCTACTGCAGTACTTTGCATTAAAATTAAGATTGAAACTAAAACACGAGTGGTCGCGTGGATTACTATTGTAATCCAAGCGGTTTCCAGCGCTTATCATTAGTGCAGCAGTTATTACTCGAGTCATATTTCGATATAATTCGATAGCTGATGCCTTCTTCGAAAGGTACTGAAAAGTCCGTGCCAAAAGTTTGTCAACTCTCGCTGTAAACAGCGAATGCATACGAATGGATTACAATAGTAATCCACGCGACTACTGACGGGTTAAGACCTCCATAAAAAACTAAATTTAGGGGGAAACCCCCTGAGTTGGCATGACTGGTCCCGTGACGGCGCGTGCGTGCGCAGGCGACCTGTGGGCGCAGGATTGGTCGTCGCTGTGGCGGCTGCTGGTGCCGGGTGCGCCCGACCTGACGGCTGCAATGCGCGGCGCGGGGCTGACGGTGCGCGGCATGGTGGCGCGCGCCGAGGACGTGTTCCGGTCGCTGGGGCTGCCGCGCCTGCCGCCGGCCTTCTGGCGCCGCTCCGACCTGCGCGACGACGCGCCCGCCGGCTGCCACGGCACCGCCGCCAACATGTTCCGACCCGGCGACTACAGGTGCGCGCGCCCTGCACACGACAGCGGTCTCTTTCACGGACCGACCGTCGGGATGACGAAGCTGGACTCGCAGCTGCACACTGTCCGACCAACTTCCCGATTTTCCAGTTCCTGTCCCTGGGTTATTGCTCGACAGCCCGTTACGAGCCTTGGCCGACTAGCGGTGACCATAGCTCTTGGCCATGGGATAAGGGGTTCGGGTGATTAGCACGAAGATATGACTACAGGTGCTCTCGCCCTTCACACGGCAGAGAATTCGTTAAGCCCTCTTCAGGGCATTTCAACTCTCCATCAAAATTGGGTACAAAGCTATAGGGTGTTACTAGAGGTGGTGCCAGTGGCCGCCATATATCACGAAAAATACGTATGGGTCAGTATTACGTCTGTATTACGTGAGTAACGCTGTTTGAAATAAGAAGTGTCTGCGAGTTTATTTTAAGTTCTTTATAAATTTGCGCCCGAAATTTAGTTTAAAGATTTATCTGAAGTTCGGTCTGGGATTAAATTTTCAGCAGAAGTCGAGTTCCATTCCGGATTTGTAGTAAGCAAATTTTTGTTTAATAAGTTTATACACACGTTTTCAATAATATTGGCAGCAGTTCGTATTTTAGTTCCTGTAAGAGGGTGAGACATAAGGCCGAGGCCTCTTCGTACGGGCCGAATTGACGGATAGACCGTCGCGACGGCCGACGCGGCTACACACTGTCCGACCAACAACCCGATATTTCAGTTCCTGATCCTCTTCTATTTCTCGACAGTCCGCTACAGGCCTTGGCCGACCAGCGGGACCCAGCCCCTGGGCTATGGGATTAGGGGTTCGTGTGGTTAACACGAAGTAACTCACCGTATACAATGGTCTTCATAACCTTAGGGTGGACTTTCTTATCATCACAGAGCCATAGATACTGGGGCATTTGTATGGAATGCGCAGAGGTATAATTTTTTTCGGCCGGGAATCGAACCCGGGGTTGCGTCATGAAAAAAAAAGCTTGCTAACCAACGAGCCACCGAGGGAGGTATCGATTTTTCAGTAGTGCTAGGAATTTGGAAAAGGCAACGTTTGTGGGAGCAAGACGGAAATCTGATGAAACGGAAACGCAGCTGTTGGACTGTTGCAATTCCCGACCTCGAAAATCTGGCCAATATGAAAAAGAAAATCCTATTTATTTTTATGTTTACAATAGTTTACCCTTATAATCATAAAGTTAAAATGCAGATGTGAAACACGTCTTTTCATCTTCAGAGCGCAGTTCGAAAGCTAACCACGTCCGTGTTCTATTACGGCAGCGAGAAAACGATCAGGTTATTAAAATTACTAACAAAGTTTATGTAAAAATATAACACGAGATAAAATATAAGATTATTTACAGATGAATACTGAATATAAGAAGTGAAAAAATCTATGAGGTATTTTGAAAAACGTGTGTTATAATACACATTCTAAGATCAAATTTGCAATTTTCTTGTACATAATACTTATTACCTTTCAAAATCACGTAAGTTGCTGTATCTCGCTGCAACTGTATTGTTGGCACGTGTTTGAATAAAAGAGTTTTTAAACCGTTTAACGATGGTTTCGTTTTCATATTGTAGGTAATTGCTACAATTTATGAATAAAAACAATAACTTTTCTAACTTTTACTTCCATTCTCAGAATTATTGTCCAAATTACCTTACATTAACGATTTTGAAAAAAAAATGCATTTTAGGTTTTAATTAATTTTTCTGCCAAATCTGATCTGCAATTTTATTTCTTGGAATTTCGACTTTTATATTCGTAATCCGCGACCTCCAAAACCCTTAAGTACCAGACCTTTTCAATTAAAGAACTGTTTCATAAATGAACCATCGTTTTGAGGACTGGAATATCTGTACGTTTGCTCAACTCTACTTTCTCTAAATATGTAATTTAAGTTACATTCTCTAAATATGTCATATTAGTTCATTCCTTTATTTACTACTTATCAGATTTTTTGTTAATTTGCAGAATACGATTTTGCGCTGAAGTAGATGAAAACGACTTTTATGTCATACATCATGAGCTTGGACACATACAGTACTACATGGCATATCGAAACCAACCTGTCGTATTTCAGGTAAGACATATTTCACAAGTTATTTTTTGAATTTTTTTATACGAATACGGAGCTCGATATACACTGCATTATTATCTGTGTCGAGAGAAGCTTGGTCTCTAGGAAAATATGAAAACAGTTGAATGGCACTACGTTTTCGTTTATGGAGGGAATTGTGAGAGGTAAATATAAAAAATGAAAATCAAGATATTACAAACCGAGTCAAGTTAACATTTAGTTAATTAGTAAACAAGTAAGTCAGAATCACTAAAACTACATTAAAAAAATCTTGTATATATCAAGAGCATTATCTGGTTCTAATGATCGAGCGGCGACAAAAAGCCCAAAGGCCTTTGGCATTTGGCTCTCGGGCTTTTAGAAGTAAATGTTTAATTTATAACTTGAATTAAATAATTACCCTATTAGATTTGAGTCGACATCACTAAAATTGACATTATTAATTCACACCAATGATAAGAATGTGTCAGAGAATGCCCGAAAATGGTTAAATAAATGTTGAATATAATTGAGATTCTTGGGAAATAAAATAAGATAATACCATATTATATGATATTTTACGATGTATTTAATTAAGCGATGCAAAGATCGTAACGGAGAACGCAAAAGCAAGCTTGAAGCTAGCAGCATCCTAACAACACTACCTCATATCGTCTCCCCGATTGTTCTTTGAATTACAAGGGAGGTGACCCCACATGCTACAGCGCTCCACACTCCGTTACAACTGCATCCAAACCGGTTTTCTCTCGCGGGAGGGCAACCACTCGGGTCAGCCTGCTTGTGTGGCGCCTCGGGGACCGCAGTTTGAATAACGGTCGCTCCAAGCGCAATTTGGGGTGGGCCAAATGAGTTAGCGGTTCATTCGCACTCCGAAAAGACGCCCGATATCTCTACCACTGGTTGTCCACTCGCCGCTGCCTGCTCGCTTCTGCAATTCACTTTTTTAAATTTAAGGTCGCATCAACAGATAGGTCATTAGCGACCACTATTGGCATTAACGTTACGGCAACTATGAGGGTGAAACGAAATGGTGATGATAAGGGGTGAAAGAATGAACACAAATACAACCATGCCCGAGGCGGGAGTCGAACACGCGACCCATCGGTCCGAAATCACTACGACACTACTGCCATAGCAATCTCGGCCACCGGGCCGACGCAATTCACTTTGTCATTACGATTAACTTTCTGAAGTACCCGCCATTGTTCATTATCATCTAGAGGAATAGATATGAAATGAATGGGGACTTGACGTTCTGTCCATAAAATAAACGGGAAGTAATGTTACTAACATGCCTTGGTTGTTTCCCTACTCCGCCGTTCACCACCAGCCCTAACGCCTCATATTAGTTCCCTCATAAGATATGTAGATTAACATAAAAGCGATGTCAAGGTGGGGGAAGGAGGATAGGGTCAACGCCCAGGTGCTTCTGACCCTCACCCAGCCTGGCTGCCACATGTATTTTATGATGGAGAAATAAAAAAAATATATGTCCCCATAGCCCTAACACCCCTATTCCTTCCTCACCTCCTCCTAACCTGCCTCACTCCATCTTTTAATTCCTTGAATTGCGTTGCGTTGCCACGTGTACATACAACGTAGTCATCTATATTATTATATATATATTGAAAATACTAAGAGTTTTTGTTTAAAAAGAAATTTGAGTCTCTACTTTAAACAAATTTCGTGATTTTTGCTTTACAGGAAAGGCAATAGACCCCGAAATGTCACTTGCTATTTTTAACCTGTTGTACTTAATTTTAATAAAATCTTAAAATTAATGGAATATAGCTTATCAGCAGTCATTAAGTTGTTCAGTAAGTCGTTTGGTTGCCATTTGACTTTCAAGGTCTTGATCTAGCACGAGGAGGCGTGTGTGTGATGGTATATTGAATGAAGGGAATATAGTGAGTTTTTTTTTAAGTTCGAAGATTAACTGTTTGTAAGTCCAAAGATTAGTGAAGTGGCGACGCAATACCCAGCAGTTGTTGCTGTAGTCTACCACAACATACGTGTTCACTTCTTGATAAATATAAATATTTACATTTCCAGAAATCCTTAAAGCTATATTCACAATGGATGGTGTATGCATTGTTACAGAATTAGTAAACTTCCCTCATTTAATTAATCTCATAGAATAAGAGCTGAACGATAAGGAACAATATTTTGGGGGTGTTTCGATTTTCTTTACAGTGCATAAGTAACACTTTTCTTTTGAAACTTTTCTACAGTTTTTCCTTTTAGTGTTGTAATCGAAAGGGTTCTACTATTTCTTCTTCTTCTTCTTTTCAGACCTATTGATAAACTTTTTACTGTCTTCGACTTAAAAAATGTAGCAAAAAATGCTGCTAAAAGTGAAGCGCTTTAAATTCAAGTGAGAATCTCAAGTAAAAGTGAATAATTCAATTGAAATTCGGACTCACTAAGAAAACTCACAACTGACTGAACTTATTCTCGAATGAGTGCAGTGAGTGACCACTTAATCGTATGAGAGATATTATGTACCCTAAGGATGTCCCTCATTCGGACTCCTCTTTAAAGATTTAGATTAGGTTTTTATGTTACGCTTACATGGATCGAGATGACATTGTTCTTGCAGAAAATGTTTTGTTCTAAACGCAACACATCATTTGGGCTTCAAAATGGTACCCCAGATACCTGTATAACCCCTTGCACAATTACTAACAATCTTGAAAGCGTACAAAACATGTTGGACAATATACGAAAAGGACAAAAACTATTTATTTGGTCAAAAAGCAGTAAAAACTGTGTATGACTTATGGGGAAGAAGATTATCTGCGCACGTTTTCTTGAGTACCAGAATCCCATCTCAACATTTTAACGATAAATTGTTGAAAGATGAATGAAAGTTATAATAATAATAATAATAATAATAATAATAATAAAGCTCGAGATAAGCAACATTTGAAAAACTAAACATTTTGGTTCTCGAGTTATAGAAATACTATTTGCAACGGTAGAGATCCGGCATTCGCCTGGTGTTGATCGGAGGAACCACGGAAAACTACCGATCAGAGCAGCCGGTTTTCTCGCACTCCTCAGTCCAGGAAGTTTTGGCTATTATTAACGATCACTGTAAAAAGCCCATACATAAATATTTTTAATGATACCTTTTTATAATATGGCTCATGCTAATCGTGTAAATAATCCACATAAACTTCAGTCTTATGCCTCAAGTATGTCAAGTGCTTCAACGAGAGTATCGAGAATTTGAGTAAATTGAGGCGACCGCAATTGTATTTGTGGGGTCCGCCAGCCGTTGGGCAGAGTAGGTAAGTCGCGAGGTTTATTGGGTAAAACTATTTGGGCTTCTAATTATTATCTGTTGGAACCTGGGAATTTGTGTTTTCCTGAATTAAACGATTTTCACATAGTAACTTTTGAGGAATTTGATTACATTGCATGGAAACCTCATGTGCCTAAATTAAAGAGCTTATGTGAGAGAATGCCTTTTGCAGCAGTTGTTGAGTGATTGCCTTCTCGGGTTGTAAAATTTCCATAGATAGTTATTTTTATCAGCAGTTATAATATAATTGATGAAGCATTGCAAACTCGTTTGCGTTTTGTACCAACACAGGAACTAGGAAACTGTGGGTCCTTATGTTGTTTTATTTTTTTCTGCAAGTGAAACAAAATTAAATTGATATTATTACATAAAACTCGCCATAAAAGATCCTATTTTGTTTCTCACACAATCTCCCTTTATCTTAAATAATTTTTGAATGAAATATGGGCTCTATCAGTTAGGGTTTTTATTTATAGGGAGTTTATCTGTATTTGGAAAAACAGAGAACATTTCAAATCAATTAGAGAACAACTCTAAGATTTGATTTCACTCTCCTCAAAGAAGAGAATAGTTTACATAAATCTATTTAAATTGTATTTATTTAAATATTATACAAATATTTTTTTCCAATTTTCGAAAATGGGACTAGCACAACATTTTTTTTACTGTTCCTTATTACATGTACTGAGAAAATTTAAAGAAAAAAATTGGAGCGGTTTTTGAGGGGAAAAATTAAAAATTGATATTAATATTAATATTTAAATTCCGAAATGAATATTTCAGACAAAATTATACGAAAACTACTCATGTTCTTGTAAAGTTGTTATTTCAAGATTTGTCTTTATGGAACAGATTGTATTGAGAAAAAAACTCTTATCTTCAATATTACAGTTGTAGGAAGACGCCAAAATAGAATTTTTGAAATTTTCGAAAATCAGTTGTTTTAAAAAAGTTAGACTTAGACCATTATATTAAGTGTCTCTTACCCTATCCGAGGACAAAGTTTAATCAAAAAAATTGGAGACTTCTTTTTGAAAATTTTAAAAATGTCTGAGGGGCTTCATGTAAAGTACAACCTAAAATTAAGACATCGGTTTCAAATTCCACGGCCTGCGGCATCAGCCAAAGTGATTGAGGAATATCAATTTTGGAGGGCGAGAAAGTAAAATACAAGGGTAGAGAATGGCGGTGTTGAAGGGCGGGGCCAAATCGGTTTTCCAGGAGGCCGTGGGGGACGCCGTGACACTGGGCGTGTATAAAGTATTATACAAGGGTAGAGAAAGATGTTGCAGGACGGGGCCAAATCGGCTTTCCAGGAGGCCGTGGGGGACGCCGTGACACTGGGCGTGTGGAAAGTATTATACAAGGGTAGAGAATGGTGTTGCAGGACGGGGCCAACTCGGCCTTCCAGGAGGCCGTGGGGGACGCCGTGACGCTGAGCATGTGGACAGTAAAATACAAGGGTAGAGAACGGTGTTGCAGGACGGGGCCAACTCGGCCTTCCAGGAGGCCGTGGGGGACGCCGTGACACTGGGCGTGTGGAAAGTATTATACAAGGGTAGAGAACGGTGTTGCAGGACGGGGCCAACTCGGCCTTCCAGGAGGCCGTGGGGGACGCCGTGACGCTGAGCATGTGGACAGTAAAATACAAGGGTAGAGAACGGTGTTGCAGGACGGGGCCAACTCGGCCTTCCAGGAGGCCGTGGGGGACGCCGTGACACTGGGCGTGTGGAAAGTATTATACAAGGGTAGAGAACGGTGTTGCAGGACGGGGCCAACTCGGCCTTCCAGGAGGCCGTGGGGGACGCCGTGACGCTGAGCATGTGGACAGTAAAATACAAGGGTAGAGAACGGTGTTGCAGGACGGGGCCAACTCGGCCTTCCAGGAGGCCGTGGGGGACGCCGTGACACTGGGCGTGTGGAAAGTATTATACAAGGGTAGAGAACGGTGTTGCAGGACGGGGCCAACTCGGCCTTCCAGGAGGCCGTGGGGGACGCCGTGACGCTGAGCATGTGGACAGTAAAATACAAGGGTAGAGAACGGTGTTGCAGGACGGGGCCAACTCGGCCTTCCAGGAGGCCGTGGGGGACGCCGTGACACTGGGCGTGTGGAAAGTATTATACAAGGGTAGAGAATGGTGTTGCAGGACGGGGCCAACTCGGCCTTCCAGGAGGCCGTGGGGGACGCCGTGACGCTGGGCGTGTGGACCCCGCAGCACCTGCTGCGTCTGGGGCTGGTCAACGACTCCGTCTCCCCGGAAGGTGAGGCTTGTTTCAATTTTTTAAAAATGTAATTGAAGGGCGTGAAAGTGTCAACTCACATTTTAGTTTTGTCGTCAAGACCACTTTTCTCTGAGTTTCCTATTAATTGCTTTCCTATTTTTGGTGAATATCACAATATTTGTATTATAAAAGTGTCAATCCGTTTTAAGTGGTCCAGCACTGGTCGCTCGACCTTCTCTAAAAAAAAATCATATTTTGTTCATACGTTTCCTTATGTTTTGGCTGTTCAAAAACATCTTTGATTTATTTTTATTGTGTCTGGTTTACAAATGGCGGCCATTTTTGTTTTACACCGTGCGCCAGTTTTCGCGTTTGTAGAGGTTTACTCTTTTCAAAACTATTCAGCTCTGGCATTGTAGAATAAAAAGCATTGGATTCATATTGAAAATTGTAAATTACACCCTCTTAAAAATTGAAATTTTCGATCTTTTCCAAATTTTCAAATGTAATATCTCTGTAGGGGGACCAGATAAAAATCTGAAAATTGCCCACATAGTAGATCGCTATGATAACAAACGTCATTAAAAATTTAAACTTTTAGATTTAACTCAAAGTATTTTCTTAAAAATTGTAAACTCGCGCAAAATAAGGCTTCATTTATACATTGAGAATACGTTGTGACAAGTAGTAATCATATTATTTCGAAGCTATTTTAAGCAAAAATCCATTTTGATTTAAGATAATGAATTATACATATTATTAATAATCATAAAAGTTGCGTAATCTATTTTGAATATTACTTTACTTTAAAACAAACTTACATCATGACATTACGTTTGAAATTAAAAATATGATCATTTTGATGTCAAAAGCTGAATCGGATAATATAAAAATAGTTTATAAATGATAAAAAATAAGTAAATTTAGCGTTAATTTTCGCATTTAAATTTGCCACTAAATGACCGACTGACTAACCGACCGACTGACTAACCGACCGACCGACTAACCGACCGACC
>BLKR01013283.1:0-12388 GCA_011170035.1 Teleogryllus occipitalis | reverse complement strand
AGAAAACAGTGGTGACTTAGTGTACGAATCAGTATTTAGTGGTCACATTTATTCACTACTAGTGCTTTAGTAGTTGAATGAACAACAATGATTTATCCAGCACAGGGCAATTGGTCAGCGATGCCCTAAATTCGATTTACAACTCGGAAGGTTCATCTGATGTGCTCCACGACGAAGGCGAAGTGAACTCCACGGACAACATGGAATATTCCGACATCCCGTACCATCTCCAACCCAATGCAATCAACAACAATCGATTCGGGACCGGATCATCAGGCCAGCCCGAGCAACTAATGCAGTCACAACAGACTGCTGCTTCAACCCAACTGCATCAGAACAAGGTAACGTCGCAAGGAAAGCGAGCCAGCGATAACGACAGTGATAACAGAGACTTAAAACGTGCATCCATAGTCAGTCAGCCTTCGGCAGGGTCGAACTTACAAAGTCAGTACAATGTAGAAATCAAAAACAGATTTAGTTGGTTAAACGAAGAGATCCCACAGGATCTAAGTGAAGAACATAAAATCCCACCTATTTTTGTTACAAACTTTGAAAATCAAGTTACCCTTGAGAATGAAATAAAAACTAACGTCTCATGCAACTTCACCACAGAATTCAAGAATCAAAAGATTAGAATCCAATTTCAGTGAGTGACCGATTTCCGAAAAGCAGTTAAATATTTTCTGGCCACCAAAAAACAATTTCACACGTATTCGGATAAAATTAGTAAAAAATATTCAATAGTGATAAAAAAATATTCATCCTTCATTCACAGAAAATGAAATCTTAGCTGAAATCAATAGCAAATTCAATTCTGCTACAAAAGTTACTCGTCTATACAAAAACAATTCTCCCATACCAGTAGTGGCAGTAGACTTTGATGGATCTCACAAAATCGAGGATGTTCTAGAAATAAAACAAATAGGTAACAACATAGTGAAACCAGAAAGAAGAAAGAAACCCAAAGACCCCCTGCAATGTTACCGGTGTTTAGATTTTGGACACAGTAAAAACAACTGTAATCATACAATTTCGTGCGTGTTTTGTGCAGGTGACCACCTATCAGCAAACTGTGAACAACAAAACTCCCCCCCAACTTGTAAACTTTGTCTAGGGAAGCATAGGGCTGACCTCAGATCAGTAGAATGTCCATACTATCGAAAAATGTTGGAAAGTAAAAGAAATAATCCAAATGTTAGACATAGGGACAATCCTATTCCCCCGCAATTCAATATAACAGATTTTCCAATACTACCTCAAACCAACAATATACCTAATTTCGCAAAGGCGACAAATACCAACCACCAACGTAACACAACAAACTCAAACCAGCATCAACAGCAACAACATAACAACCAACACGCAAACAGAAACTACAACTTCAATATTGGTAATCCATTCATACAAAACATCACTCAGTTCATAACCTACCACATTATTAATTTTATAAATTCACTAATACCAACAATTATACAGAATATCCAACACTCAATTGCTGTATCATTAAACAACAATTATGGATCACCATAATGATTTAATTATACTAAATTGGAATGCCAACGGCATTATCAACAAAAAAGCCGAATTACAACACTTCCTACATGCTAACAGAATTGATATAGCATGCATCACAGAATCGCATCTCAACCCAGAATCCCCATTTTTTCTACAGGGATACAAAACCATCAAAGAAGACAGACAAAACTCGAAAGGAGGAGGGGTCATAATATTAATAAAAAACAGCATACCATATTATCAGATTACTCTACCACACACGCCCGGTCTCGAAAAAGTAGGAATAAATGTAAAATATAATAATAACAGGATATTAACAATAGTGACTGCATATAAACCTCCAAATATAAAAATCAATAGCAGCAACTTCTCCACATTATTACAACTACCAAGTCCATTCATTATTGCTGGTGATCTAAACTCCAAACATACCTCATGGGGATGTCGGTCTACGAATCCCGCTGGCAGATACTTATACAACATAAAAAGGAACCAAAATCTCAACATATTAGCACCAATTGAACCCACGTACTACCCATATGATCCAAACAAAAGTCCAGACATACTTGACATAGCAGTCACAAATATTAAAACACAATTCATATCTACAACGTATCATGAACTAGAATCAGATCATTTACCAGTAATAATATCAACTCGCGTAGAAAAACCTCCCCCATCTCCTCCACCAACCTTAAATACATACAACATTAATTGGAAATACTTTCAAGGAACTGTAAAAAAGTCCATACCTTCATTTCACAACCTGAATACTCCCCAAGAAATTAACCAAGCCATCACGACCGTCAACAATATAATAATCAGTACAATTAACAACAGTCACATTGAAAAAATCTTAGATACTAACAAAATACTACATAAACCGCTCCCATCTAATATAATTAACTTAATCCGTATTAAAAATAAAACAAGACGTCTTTGGAATTCCTTAAGAATTCCTTCTTTAAAAAAAGAACTAAATCTGTTAAATAATATTTGTAAAAAGGTTCTTAATAAATATAAACAAGAACATTACAATTTCTGTATCAATAACTTAAGTACCAAAAACAACTCACTATGGCAATTTACCAAGAAACTCTTAAAAAAAAGAACAAATATTCCCCCATTAGCAACTAGTGATGGTAAAAAATACTCCCCAAGGGAAAAGGCTGAAGTACTAGCCTCCCACTTTGTAGACACATTTACCCCCAACAATTCCCCTAAAGATCCCAAACACGATGAAATTCTGAAAATGTTCAATGCTCCCCTATATAATGTTCCCCACCCAATACAATTCATATATCCTAATGAAATAAGAAAAATAATAAAGGATATGCCAAATAAAAAAGCACCAGGCCACGATCGGATCAATACAATCATTTTAAAAAATCTACCGGAAAACGCCATTGCCTTTCTAAATAATATTTACAATTCTGTTTTGAGAACAGGGTATTTTCCTCAAATATGGAAACACTCGGTCATTCACCCAATAGCTAAACCAAACAAGAATCACTCAAAAGCAGAAAATTACAGACCTATCAGCCTGCTACCTATAATGTCAAAAATCTTAGAGAAATTAATACTCATCAGACTGAACAAATATATCAAGAAAACAAACAGTATACCTCAGCATCAGTTCGGCTTCAAATCACAATACTCTACCACCCACCAACTACTAAGGCTTACAGAACACATTCACACTGCATTCCAAAAGGGACAACATACCATAGCTGCTTTTGTAGACATCTCGCAAGCATTTGATAGAATATGGCATCCAGCTCTCTATTTTAAATTAATTTCAATAGGTACACCCAAATATCTATTATTTGTTATCCTTAGCTATATTACAAACAGAACTTTTTCAGTGTCAGTTGAAGGCCACTGCTCTAATCCAAGGAAAATTGCTGCTGGGGTTCCCCAAGGTTCACCACTTTCCCCATTGTTGTTTAATATATACACCGCAGATATTCCCATTTCAGCACAAATAAACACTGCTCAATTTGCCGATGACACTGCACTCTACATCTCAGGGAACTCTTTAACAACTCTTCAATCCCAGCTTCAAAATCATTTAAATTTACTTACAAATTGGGCTAATATCTGGAAAATAAAGTTGAACCCAACAAAATCTGTATCAAAAATATTCACACTAAAACCATTCACACACCCTCTTCCACTTTCCATAAATAACGACACCATTAATTCGACACCAACAAATAAAACAATAAAATATTTGGGCTTAAACTTCGATACTCGACTCAACTGGAAGCAACATATAGAGGCAAAAACTCAGCAGGCCAAAACTAAACTAATTCAACTACGACCCTTGCTGAATCAACACAGCCACCTCTCCACATCTAATGCACTATTACTCTACAAATCAATAATCCGGCCGACTCTACTTTATGCTTGCCCCATCTGGACCAACGCTGCCAATACAAACCTAAACAAAATGCAAGTGATCCAAAACAAAATATTAAGATTAATCACAAAAGCACCTTGGTTCATCAGTAACAACCAACTACACAATGATCTGAATATAAACACAATAAAAAATCAAATAGCCTATCTTGCACACAACTTCTACACAAACCTTCCCCAAATACAAGCATCATCCTTCTATAAACTGGGTAAAAACCCCAATTATCCAACAAGAATTAAAAACAGATATCCACTTCACTCATTCTATAAAATGTTCGCAAACCTCGAATAATACTAATCTGAGGTGCTTCCTGCTTCCTCTCCCGCTATATATTTTTTAACATAATTGTAATGTGTATAATTTTAAGTTAGTTTAAGTTAGGATAAGATAGATTAAGTCCATCAAACATTTGCACAGTTAATATGTAAACTGAACAATGTAATGTCAAACAATATAAAAATAAAAATAATAATAAAAAAAACCACATGTCTGGAATTTAGTGCGTGTCGCGGTTGGCACGGCACCCCGCTGGTAGGAGATGCCTTGCTGGGGAGAAACCCCGCAAGCCAACAGGAAGGTCGGCGCCGGATCAGACCATCCAGAGAGGAAAGATCATCGCCAACTTTCGAGAGAGATAAAATGCACCACACTTACTGGAATAATGACATTAGTAGTTGACGCGCCCGGAATCATCAATCATATATTATTGAATTTGGGAGTACAAGCGCTTCAAATGATTTCTCATGAAGGTTTTCAAAATTTCTAGTTTTCAGTGAAATAAGTTCAAAATTTTCAAAAACATTTTCCTCAAAATCGGCTCAGAATTTTTCAATAAAATATTTGAATATAGGACCAAGTTTCACTATTCTGTAATATTTTAAAGGTCGTTTTGCAATTTTACTCTTAGAGGGGCGCAAATTTGAGAATTTGTGAAAAAAAATATTTTTAGGGCCCATAAACAGCACCTGGGAAGAGAAGATGGGGCAAAACTAAAAAGCTATCTCATATTAAAGAGATTTGGAATTT
Source organism: Teleogryllus occipitalis (assembly GCA_011170035.1). Taxonomy (NCBI): domain Eukaryota; kingdom Metazoa; phylum Arthropoda; class Insecta; order Orthoptera; family Gryllidae; genus Teleogryllus; species Teleogryllus occipitalis. Next base: position 7,425 of record BLKR01013283.1, on the reverse strand, counting down.
AGCTTATACGAGAAAGCCTGTGTCTTTCTGATGCTCACGAGTTCCCATCCGTTGTTTTTCGCTATCATTCACCAATCTCGCGGGCTCAGTAGTCGTGCATTTTTTTGGTTGAGGTGTAGACTTCCCTAGGTATATCCGAGTATAGGAAGTAATATTTCTACTCACATGCATACAACAAACATGAGCATTACCAGTAGGGGGCGCATTTAAATGAAATGACATTTTTCTTTTCACCTTGGAACAAGTCCGTTTAGTATGGACATTAATTTTATGTCATGACAAAAGAAAATTACCCGTATTTATGGGTCATTTTTTTGTTGAATTTTTCGCCGATTTCCACTTATAAATCATTTTTTACATTGCCCGTAATTATTAATGCATTTTCGATGATTTCATTGATTTTAATATCACTTTAATGGTACTTGCTGCAAATAATATTTACGGAATGCAACAAATATTCTCCCCAGAATTCATGGGTAGACTAGTCGATCTCTTTGTTCAGAAATTGTCATGTCAGCCATTGTACACTATATATGTAACTTGAGGTTCTTGTGACGCCATCAGGATCACTCTCGGTTCGGCCGATTTCGGGATAACTAAAGACAGATTTTCCTGGTAAAGAACAGTCCAAACTAAAAGTTTGCAAACTGAGTTCACTTGAACTCGAGGTAGAAGTCTCGATTACATCAGTAACATTTGCTACTTGATGGATGTGGCATTTACCCAACAGCTTGAGATGTTCATAGGAACGGGTTTGATCACATTTTTACGTCATTTTTCTTTGCATTTAGGGCATTTTAAAAGCATTTTAAGAGCATATTATTGATCATTTTCGCGATGTTTTGACTCATAAAAATTCGCCCTTATTTACATAAGACACACCAAATAAAAAAGTTGTCAAACCCAAAGATTTGACATATATTTCTCTATGTTTGTCGACGCGCTGAATCCAAATCTGAAACCAGATTTGCGCCACGACCTCCCAGGTATTTTTTAAATCACGAAAAAGCACCGTGAAATTTTAAATTGTAAATTTCACGGTGCTTTTTCGCAAAAAAAAAAAAAAAAAAAGAACTGGAGGGTAATAGCGCAATTCTGGCTTCAGATTCAAATTCAGCGCGTCGACATACATAAACATGTGCCAAGCCTTTGAATCTGACATTTTTTTATTTTGTGTGCCTGTGTTATCAATAATGGTCACATAAATTCCTATTATTAATGGACTTGAGAATTGTCATGAAGGTGTCGCTGACGGCGACGGTGGCGGAGGCGGCAGAGGAATCGGTGGACGCGACGGGAGGGTGAAATATGAGCCGGAGGCAGCCCAGGAGGCGGGGCGGTGGATGTGGAAGTGGAGAGGGACAGTGGAACGCCGGCAACTGTCGGGAGGTCGAGGCGATGGCGGAGATGGAGGCGGATGTGGTATTGCCAGAGATGGCGGCGAAGGGGCGACTAGGAGGGCGTCGGCGGAGGCGACGGACGGTGGTGACGGAGAAGGTGACGAAGGGCGGCGACGGTGGTCTATGGAGAAAGAGAGGGTGGAGGATAGCGCTGAGGGTTGCGATGGAGGTGGCGGTGGATATCAACGTGGTTGAGTAGTGGGTGGTGTGGAGGAGTCGCCTTTGGTGAGCGCGGCGACGAGGCAGGTGCCACGGCCAAGGCTCCAAAGATGAGAGGTCGCGGCGCAGGCGGCCTTGGGTCCCCCGCAACGGCCGCCTCCGACCATCGCTACCCACCGCCGCCACTACCATAGGCTTACGTGCCTCAGGACATCAACTGATGTCACTACAATGCTTCTGACCGGGAGGACTGTAGCGTTGTGATGAGTAAGACGACAGGATCCTCAAACATGTACATTTATTTTGTGCATAATATACACGGATAACTTAATATTTGTACAGAGCATAAATCAGCATATAACATCCGCGTGTCGTTTGCGGAAAACAGAAAATGATTCTCATTACAATTTTCATGTGTTGATACGCACCATGGCAATGTGTTGTCATGGTCGTCAGGCGGAACCGTCTCTCACTAAGAGATGAGAGAGTCTACGTCGTTACAGGACCTAGGGTTCGAGTACCGGTGGCAAGATTTTCGGCACTAGCTACATAGCTAGGTTGAATTCAACTGCGTCTTATAAAGTTTCTCGAAAACTCAACCGTTTTCTGTGAAAATGAGCTCAAATTTCCCGCTTTTTGTGAAACGCTCAAATGCAATTTTCTAAAAAATTGCTCAAATTTTTTTCTTCAAACTCTTCCAACGGATAGTACTAATTGCACTGGTTAATATGACGTAAAGTTCATTTTGGAGTCCTTTTATTTTTTTAAATTTACACTAATTTAATTTCTTTGAAAATATTTCTCGCCGTTAACATGCACATTTTGATCGATATGTATACATTACTATATTTGCAAGTAAATGTGCTTCAAATGATATGAAGTAATGTTTTTCGAAAACTCAATAGATTCTTGTAAAAAATAGCTTCAAGTTTTACATTTACATACGCCTAAACGCCATTTTCTTCAAAACTCTAAATTTGTGAATGGAAATTGCTATATAGGATGAGGTTTTACTCTTCCTTAATACTCATAAAGTAATATTTCAACTCTGCTATTAGGAAACCGAAAGGTTGAGAAAATTTCAAAATAAAGTACTTTGGGCGATAGACGGTAGCTGGCCGGATATTGGATAAGACCGTAAAGCCAGTCCACACTAAGGAAATTAGAAAACTTTACTACGAGAAAGTCTGCGTCATTCTGTAGCACCACTACTTTATTTTAGGATGATAATTCCTTTATAGTTCTAGGGGGATATATATTTCTGAGTGCTTCAAATGTCGAAAATCAATATATTTTATTACATATTGTAAATCATAGACACTATATTTAGATATTTATTTAGTCAAAAGCAGTAAAAAAACTGTAAGTGACGTATGGGGGAAAAATCATCTGCGCACGCTTTCTTGAGTTTCAGAATCCCTTCCCGACAATTTAACTATTAATAGTTGAAAGATGAAATAATAATAATAATAATAATAATAATAATAATAATAATAATAAAAAATTTAAAAAAGTCCAGAGATTAACATTTCAAAAACTAGACATTTTCGTTTCCGAGTTACACTTATTTGTAACGGTAAACGAACTGCAGATTTGATTTTTCTGGATTGCTAACAAAATAGAAAACCCTAATCTCTACTACCACTACAAGCAAAAGGAAAGCTCAATAAAACGTGCACATAGTGAAGCTACATTACACGTCCAGAAGCAAATCAAGAGGCCATCTCAGCATTTACTCAATGGATCAGGGAAACTGGACAAAAACCCGATCGAGATGGGGGTCATTGACCCAGAAGCTGAAGCACATTACTTGGTACAGGCATATTAAGTCTTTTTAAACAATTATACAATAGAAATGTAAACTAATTTATTATACTATATCATTGTTTTGTTAAATTAAACATTATTTTTCTTTTAGACGATTAGTATAGTCTCTAATTGTATAGAAACAGTAATATAGAAGAAAAATTGTATTAACTTAAATTTGTGTACCAATTTTAATTGTTTAATTGCATCTGGCACTGCGTTGTAAAGTAACGTATATGTATTGTTTAATTATATAAAATTTACAGTTCACTTCTATCAATATCTTAAGAGATCAGAATTAAACCAAGTGTTCGGGAAAGCTAACTAAAATGTAGTACAAAAATGCTGAGTGTTGTTTTAATGGCATATTTACTCATAATGGTCACATTCATGGTTACCGCCATTTGGAATTCAAGAACATTAGAGAGCTTTGAAAGTTAACTTCGGTGGTTCTGAAAGGAGAACTTCACTTACTTCACACACCAATGTGGCCATCCTAAGAATTATGCAAGTTCAGCTTAAAATATTACGTACGACTTTCGTTTGAGGTATAACCTATTACTCTTGTTGGAAATGATATTTTTGCGTCATAATGGACTGAACATCTAAATTCTTCGATATATTGAGAAAAATGAACATTGAATAATTGCCAGTGATTTGAATGCGCGAAAGAAATTCTTTACTAATAATTCTTCGTCGCTGATGACTTGATAATACAAAGGAACTAACTTTCGTTTTTCGTTATTATCTACAGTTACCGTAAAATAATTTTCTTTGTCTTTACAGTCGTCTTCTCAGTTATGGGTTACTAGAAAGTGAACTGGCTTTGAGCATAGACCACTTTCTGATACACGTCTTTCATTAAGGTCACAATATATTTCCAAACATCGTTGAATGTGCTGGAGGTTTTAATAATTACATTGGTTCTAAAACACATTTGTTTTACATTTCAGTTTTTCGCGCCCCTTACGATAGAATAGAATTATGACTTTAACTATATTATAGAATAGCAAAAACCGATTGTATACGCATATTTCCATAGACGTTTCGGAAGGAAAAAGAAGTTCAAAATTATAAGATCCCGTATTAAAAGGAAATTTGAACTTAGAAAACAGAGCAAAGACAAAATTGAATTTTTTCTAAGAAAACATCTAACTACATTTGTCGACATTATATCTGCATATCTTTGTTTTAATAATTTCAAATTGTTTATATTTATTTTTATCAGATTTATAAAGTACTAGCTGAAGTACCCAGCGTTGCTCGGGCATTTATTACAGTAAATTATTATACAGGAAGAGGAATTCAATCTTTTCATGCCCTGCGGCGGGACCTACCTCTATCTCTTCCATTGTATCCCTTCTCTGCCCTACTCCCTGCCATGCTCTGCCCGGCCACGCCACGATAGCTGTCTTCTCTTGACCCCCATTTGGAAATTTCCAGATTACCTCGTTCACTTTTCCACAAATAATGACTTTTTCTTATTTGAAGTTCTAGCTTCTAAACATTCGCTTTATAACTAAAAGCAATAAACAAATCTAAACTACAAAATAAAATACTTGTACTCATAAAAAAAAATTTGTGGACTTTTATATATTCCAACACTATCTAAACTGTCACGTTGTAAAACTTACCCTATTTTTATATTTTTCTTCTATTGTATTGATAAAGAAGGTTTTGAAATTGATCTGTCAACTCGTGACCTTCAAGGCACTTACTGTTTTAAGCTGAGTATAACATGCGGAAGTTCATGCACGGGTAAGGTATTCGGTAGATCCGGACTAATATTATAGATGTAATAACGTAATTGATGATTCATAATCATAAAAATAAATGAAAGTACTTATATCTATTCTGAAACATAATTACCAGCTTTTATAATTCTAAAGATGACAAAAATGTATATGTTTAATGTCGTGTGATAGTAACATGAAGTATAAAACTTATTTGTTGAGGTAAATCAATTCATCATACGACTGATACAATAGAAAACTAATGATCCACCAACACTACATTATGTGTAAATAATAAATTGACAATGCACTGAGCCACATAACAAAACAATATTAGCATAATTATTTTATCTCAAGTGATAGAGATAATGGATACTGAAATATGAATGATAGAAACCAAAGACTCCCACATATTATTTGCTTAGACAAAAATATTTTAAATAAAAAAAGGACTCCCAGATTTATTTATTTGCTCAGACAAATTTTTTGTTAGATAAATTATTTTCTGCCTATTTTTTGTAGAGAAGTATGGATGAAATCAATTATTGGGAGCAATTGATATGCAAAACTAAAGCACATATTAGTCTTAATAAATAAATGATCATTCTATAATTATCATCCACTGCAGTAAACTTCTTCACATATAGAAGAAAAACGTACAACAGCAATTGATATGCAAACAACTCTACAAATTAGTCTTAATATGTAAATGGTCATTCCAAAAATACGTACCACTGCACAAAACTCCTTCAAATGTTGAAGAAAAACTTTTACTGGGTGGATTGAAGACAAATAAGCATTTTCCATTGAACCAATTGTAACGTGAGAGCAGAATAATAGAAACCAAGAGCTCCCAGATTTATATATTTGCTCAGACAAACGTTTTTAGGTAAATTAAGTTTTTCTTCTATTTTATGGAACAATATGGATGAAATCATTCATTGGCAGCCATTGATATGCAAAACAATAGCGCAAATTAGTCTTAATATGTAAAAGAAGTTATTGAAGAAAAAATTTTACTGAGTGAGCTGAAAACACAAACATTATCCATTTTACCAATATGAACATGAATACTGAAAAATAGAAACAAAGGACTCCCAGATTTGCTTAGACAAAATATTTTTAGATAAATTAAATTTTTCCAATTATTTATTGAAAAATATATATGAATTCATTAATTCATTCATTCATTCATTCATTCATTAGGAGCCAGTGACATGCAAAACAACTGCACATATTAGTCTTAATGTTGTAATAATAATTGCTTAATTACCAACCACTGCACTAAACTTCTTCGCATGTAGAAGAAAAAAGTACAACGGCAATTAATATGACAAACAACTGCACAGATTAGTCTTAATATGTAAATGATCATTCCTAAATTACACACCACTGTTCAAACTGCCTTCGCATATTGAAGAAAAAAATTTACTGAATGACTGAAAACATATACACATTTTCCATTTTACCATTTTGAACCTAAGAACTGTGTAAATAGTCAAATTGAGAGTCCCAATGAACAGCTGCCCTACTACTTAGAGAATTATTCACATTTCTCTCCTTCTTGCAGTATTATTTTCAATGGAGTGAATGAGATCTTCAGCAAGTAGATCTTCCCTCTGAGTAACCGATTCAAAATTTTAGTAGACTGCCCATATCTTGACATTTTTAATATGTTTTGACAATTGTGACAGTCGTTTAGTCAAAAAATTCAGTTGTCACAAATTTCTGTAAAAGACGTTTAGATTGTATACGAATATGTGTATATTGTACATTGTACATTACTGTATATTCTGTGCAGTATATTACTGTACTTTTTATTCTCTCAACCTACCTCAATTATTAAACACTTTCAAACTCACAATGATTTCTTGCCACTTAGTATATAACACGGACAAAGAGCAATACATGAACATTGACATTATTTACCACTTCAGTTACGGCGTTCTTTCAAATATTCACACAGGGACATTACATAACCTTATTCAAACTCTAATGAATTTCGCAATAATTCTGGACATTGATGAAATCAGTAGTAAATCTCAGACGTCATCCTCTGGTGGCGCGCAGCTAAACTATTGACATTGATGCACTCTTGAATCTATGATGTAAGGCTAGGCGAAAAATGTCCAGAAAAGTAATTATTTTGAAAAGATATTACCGTTTATGTTTGTAAATCATAGCCTATAGTACTCCAGGCCATTAAAGGATGCTAGCACAAAAGTTTCATGAGCATTGGTTCAGTAGATTCAGAGATTACCGCGCTGGAAGACAACGCACTTCAGTCTTTATATATTAGTATAGATATACGCGTTATGCTATTGTTT
>BLKR01013282.1:0-12401 GCA_011170035.1 Teleogryllus occipitalis | reverse complement strand
TCAGATTCCTCGGCCACTCTGTACAGATGGCAGATCGAATAATCGGCTATTAGTAGGCAATAGCGATTATTTCTTATAAGACCCATCGACCCAGTGAGCCGGATATTAATTTATTGGAAATAGCAGTTGAAAATTAATTTTATTAATAGAATTAACGTAATCTTTTCCTGGCGCCCACATTCTTATATCAATTTGGAACGGGTTACGTTGAATTAATATCTTATATATTATTTCTCAAAGGGCTGTTTGGTCTTTTCAATAAATTGGGCGACATACGAAACCGATCTGTATAAAGAAGCAATGGATTGAAAAATCCTGTTTCTTTTCACCTACACATGGGATATTCGTATTGAAAAAGTGCGTTAAAAATACGTAAATATTAAAAAAACGTAGATTTCGGGATCTGTAATTACTGATTGCCGCGCGATCTTTCGGAAGAAAATTACACTGTTGGACGGTGGCGGGAGCACACAGCGTTCAGCTGAGCCAGAACCAGTGCGCGTTTCGTGCACGTAAATGTGATACGTGTAAGCACGTAAATGCAATTTTCTACATTGAATAGAAATCTTGAAATAGAGGAGGTTAGTAAATCTTAATTTTTGCATACATACAATACATTATTTTATTAACTGATTCCATCAACTTATTTATATATGTAGCTTTTGAATGAAGGTTAGAGAAATACAGTATTATTTTTTCAGATATATTACGTGTATTCAGAATGTTCACGTTCACAGCGTTTGTGTTTGTTTCAGTTTTAGTCTAGGTTGTATAAGCATGTGAACGTGATCTTCTACATTGAATAGAAATCTTGAAATTGAAGAGATTAGTGATCTGATTCCATCAACTTATTTATATGTAGCCTTTGAATGAAATAACTATTCATTTAATTACCCTACATTATGAAAATGTGTTGTTTGGTAAAGTGAAAATTTTGTTTTCTTCTGCAGTATGGCCATAAATGGTTGTGGAGTAAATTGCAGCCACATTGTGGTATTATAGAAAAGGTTAGTAGATACATTGTTTAATTATTCATATAGTGTGAGTGGTAATAATTATATATTGTGTATGAATGCTTTAATTGCACCACATTATGTACATAAATTAAATGGAATATCATTTACAATAACATTATTAATAAATGTATGTGTTTGGAAATTGAAAATTTTGTTCTCTTCTACAGTCAGTATGCCTCGAGGTAGAAAAATCACGATGGCTTCGGAGCGTAGAAAGAGGAAGCAAATTATGGCGGAAAGAACTCCTGAAGTGATAGCAGAAAGTTCTGAACGCCATTATCAGAATCGTGCCCAACGCCAATGTCTTGAGACCGAACAACAACGCAGGACCAGACTTGATAAACAAAGGCAAAGACAGAGGGAGCTGCGACAGAAGGAAACACAGGCGGAAAGGCAGCGGCAGCTACGCATGTGTAGAACCCAAAAAACTGCACGCAGGTTTGTTAACAGATTGTGTGGAGCAAGATATTGGTTGGGTAGAACAAACCATAGTGACTGTAATGTAGATGAATTTTCTTTGGGAGAAATGAATGAACAGTGTGAGTTTTGTGGGGCTTTACATTTTGCAGCTGAGAAAAGAGGTGGGAGATTCAGTAGTTGTTTGTCACAAAGGGAAAGTGAGTGAGGAAGTCCTATCACCCATTGAAGTGCCTGATCTATTAAAAAATTTGATAACACGAGGTGATGAAAAATATAAAAATTATCTGTTGCATATTAGAAGTTATAATAATGCTTTAGCATTTGCATAAATTCAGACAAATTTATTACAATTTTCCAATAGTAGAGGTCCTTATTGCTTTAAAATCCACGGGCAGATTTATCATTCTGTTGGAAGTTTGCATCCTGCTACTGGTGAGCTTCCATCGTATGCTGGATTATTTATTTTAGATACTGAAGAAGCATTAGAATATCGAATGGATAGGGAGGCAAATAGGCATTATCAGAAAGAGCTTATGGGCACCCTAATGAACTTGCTACATGATATCAACCCATATGCATGTTTGTTTCGTCATATGATAAATGTTGAAAAACATGTACCAGCATACCAATTGACTTTTTTCGAAAAGAATTGTTTTGACAAAAGGCGGTATAATCGTGCCAGAATTGGAGAAATCGCTGCAGTATTTCTTGGGGAAGATGATGCTCCGCCAAGTAATGTTACGTTTGCTATTCACTCAAAGGCGGAAAACCAGCAGCGTAGCATTATATCGGCACGCAATCCTCATTGTGATCCTATGTCTTATCCGTTGCTGTTCCCATATGGAGAATCTTCATGGAGGACTGGAATTAATCACACTATCCATCGGACTGCTGTACGAAATGCAGTTACTCAGCTGCAGTACTACTGCTATCGCCTCGCAGTGAGAGATGGATTTAGCCTTCTACATAGCTCTGGGAGGCTCTTTCAACAATATGTTGTGGACGCCTATGTGAAAGTAGAAGTAGGAAGAATAGCCTACATTAAGACCCATCAGAAAGAAATTCGAGTTGAGAGTTACAAAGGTCTCATGGATTTCATCCACAGTGAAGCGGCAAAGCGAAATGTTCATGCAGGAGTTCCTGTGATATTGCCTTCAACTTTTGTTGGCAGTCCCCGAAACATAATGCTGAACTATCAGGATGCCATGTCCATTGTTGCCCGATTTGGAAAACCAGATTTATTTATAACTTTTACAGCAAACCCCACATGGAAGGAAATAGTGGAAAATGTAACAGAGTATCAGCAAGTACAGCATCGCCCTGATTGAATTGTGAGAGTATTTTACCAGAAATTGCAAGAACTCATGTGTAATTTAATTGAACATCATATATTTGGAGTAGTTACAGCACACGTTCATATAATAGAGTTTCAGAAGAGGGGCTTGCCACATGGCCATATTTTGGTGATATTGCGAAATCAAGACAAACTTAGAGAAGCTCCACATATTGATTCTGTAGTTACAGCTGAGTTGGCAGATCCTGCAGAGAATCCAAGACTGAAAGCCATTGTAAACAAATGCATGATACATGGGCCATGTGGACCACACAATCCTAGATCTCCATGTATGGAAAATGGGGTATGTACTAAAGCGTACCCAAAAGAATTTGCCACAGAAACGCAGACAAGTTTTGATGGATATCCTGTGCATAGAAGAGGGGATATTGGTCAGCACATGCTTTGCCGTAACGTAAGAATTGACAATAGATGGATAGTACCTTACAACCCATACATGATTTTAAAATGTAATGCACATATTGTAACGATACCGAATATTATACCCCGGCTAATCGTAAACAAAGTGTTGCGTAATCACGCGCTGGCGCCTTTTGCGTATTTTCTGAGCCGTCGGGCGGCTAATTCGTTCCGCACAGTGCTCGCCGCGACATCTCGGCGCCAGGCAAATGGGGGGACTGTGTTTGTTTTCGCCAACGCCGACGCGGGTCTATACCTGGGGATCTAGCTGGGAAGGGGGGCTGCGCAGTTTGGAAACTCCGGGAGAGACCGCCTACGTTTATTTACCAAAAGTGTGCGAGTGAGAGCGCATCATGGAAAATTCCGCTCGACACACAACAACACACAAGACACAAGAGATTATTGGACCAAATTTAGTTAAGACGTAGGAACCTTTCGCCAATAGAAGCACGTTTTAGTAAAATTTTTGGAAACTTCTAGAACATTTGGGAAACTGGGGGGATAAAGGCTGGTGAGCGCTGGCATGCGCCGAGCAGGCACATCAGAACGGTAGGAGAGATCCCAGTAGGCGGATCAGAAGGGTAGGAGAGGTGAGCGCTGAGGTGCGCTCAGCTCGCAGAGCAGTAGAGCCGGAGAAGGGCAGTGTCCCTTTGCTTTAAATTGAGGACGATTAGTTCCTCCGGTTGCTCATTTGTCGAGTATATCTCTCTTTTGATCTCTGTCGACCACGCCCGCGTCGCCCGTCACAATTGATGTGACGATTATTATCGCGCTGCTGGACACCTGAGTCTTGAGCTGTCGTCGCTTTCGTCGTCATTATCACTGCACCACCGCCGTCGCCGCTGCCGCCGTCGCCGTGGTCACATTGCGCCACCGCAACCGCCGCCGCCGACGCGGGAGTCAAAGGCTTCCCCTGCACCCACGGGACACGCCACCTGGTGTGAGGTTCGGCGACCTGTGGAGGTTGCCCACCCCAGCGGACCTGCCTGCAAACGGCGACTGTTTTGATTGTCGAGCTGCGGCAAAATCTTCAGTACGCCCTTCAGGCGCAACGCTTGTTAATGAAAGAAACTCTTATCCAGGAAGAGCTCGCCGCGCATTGGCGACTTCCTTACAATATTAAGTTCCCTGTAATGTATTCGTTTTATAGCATAAAAAATAGAAGAAGTAATTACTCAGACCTTGATTTTTGTATGTTAAAAATTTAAGTCTTTCATTAAAGTTCATTTGTATTCTAAATATTTTTTTTAACTCATCACGTAGCTAAATCCGTCCACCATCCATACTTCTTTAATCTACATGCTTCCTGAGCTAGCCGGCCACACGACCCCAGGTAAGCACAGGTAGGTTTGGGAGACCGGGTTCGGTGCAATATCGATGTGGAAGTATGTTCATCTATTAAATGTATTAAGTATTTGTTTCAGTATGTGTATAAGGGCCATGACTGTGCTGCGCTGGATGTACACTCTGATGCAGAAACATTGAAAGTTGATGAAGTTGCTACTCAAATTAATGCTAGATATGTGAACCCACCAGAAGCAGCTTGGCGCCTGCATGAGCGATATATGCAAAAAAGGTCGCATGCCATAGAACGGCTACCTGTGCATCTCCCACAGGAACAAATGATGTTCTTTCAGGTCGGAAATGAACAGGCTGCTGTTGACGCAGAGCTTACAAGGGATACCAAGTTAACTGCATGGTTTAAATTAAATACAAGTGACAGTTTTGCCAAGGGGCTGTTATACAAGGATATCCCAGAAAATTATACATGGGTGAGGAACATGTGGCAGAGAAGGAAGAAGTTATGCAAATGCATCGGAAGAATGTACACATTGAAACCCATAGAGCGAAAGAGATTTTATCTCCGCATTCTTCTTCTTCATATAAGAGGGGCCACTTCCTTTGAAGATTTAAGGACAGTAAGTGGGCAACGTTTTGACACCTTTCATTCTGCTGCTCGGGAAATGAAGTTGGTAGATGATGATAATGAATGGGTGCACTGCCTCAAAGAGGCTACTTCATTCAGAATGCCACAGCAGTTGAGAGACCTTTTTGCATTCATATGCATTTTTGGTTCTCCAAGTAACGTACTAGTACTGTGGGAACAATTTAAGGATCATCTATTCGAGGACTACTCTCGACAACATGCTGAAGATACAAGTTATAACTCAGCTTTACACGACATTGAGAAAGTGTTTCGAGTGCATGGTGTAGGCTGCAGTACGTTTAATCTTCCTGTACCCCTTTTGCCAATAGATTGTACAAGTTTGTGCAACACAGAAGAAGAAATACAGAAAGGTAAAATGTTATGTATTAGGTCAGTTGGGAACACTGACTCCGGCTTCTCCCGCTCCTCCCGCCGGCCGGCACAACGGTAGCGCAGGAGTCTTTTTATGTTTTCGGGTGGTGTTGTGACCGCGTGTGCCTCGCCAGTATATCAAATGTATCCTATAGATGAATAAAGTGCTATTGTTACGAGCTAGTGATGTTATTTATTAACCCACTAATACAACAGTGGTGTCAGGAGTGGGATACATAAATAACGCCGCGTTAAGCAAGCAAAAGTGAACTCGTGCGGAATCTAACCTCAACGCGACCGCGCCGTGACGAAGAAAAGTGTATCGCCTCGCGGGTTTATTCATCAGTGCACAAAGTTTCCCCACCATGTCAAACGCAGTTTCCACGGAACTTCTCCAAACTCTGTCGGAGATGATTGCTAACGCTCTCAGACAGTCCACTGCTCGAGAAGTAGCCGGCAATGAGTCAGCGTCGTCAGCATCGCCTCGGCCACCACAGTTCGCGATGCCAGCATACCGCGCCGCCGATGGGACCACCGTAGGTGACTATTTTACACGATTCACCTGGGCGCTCAATTTGAGTAAGGTTCCCGAAAATGAACACGCGTCGTACGTACGTGTTTACATGGGCGCCGAACTGAACGACGCGTTGAAGATACTCGTAAGTCCCATTGACCCGGAAACCCTCTCCTACAACGACATCCAGTCCAAACTGATTAGTCATTATGATATCAGTCGTAACAAATACGCTGAAAGCATAAGATTTCGGAGCATGTCGCAGCACGCAGGAGAATCGATTGCCAGTTTTACCCTCCGGATGAGACATGGAGCCGCGCACTGTGAGTATGGAACATTTTTAGAACGCATGTTAATCGAACAACTGCTTAAAGGCGTAGAATCAAGGGACATGTGCGACGAGATTATTGCCAAGAAACCAGAGAGTTTTGCCGCCGCGTACAAGATAGCGTGCGCACTCGAAGCTACACGAAACACGGCCGACGAGGTTAAAAATCCGGAGTTATCCCCGAGAAGTGAACCCACAAACCGGATTGGCTACGAGAAACCACCGGCACGGAAGAACAGCAATCAAAGGCCAGGCAACCAGCAACGACCCCGCCAAGCTACTAGCGACCCACCGCAGCATGACGGCCAGTCACACCGCGAGAACCAACAAGGATGCGCGGGGTGTGGGGGAGCTCACGCCCGTGGTCAGTGCAGAGTCCGGGACGCCAAGTGCTATACGTGCGGAAAAAAATGGCATATCAGCAGAGTATGCAGGTCGCGTTCGCTTGCTAACCAGGTCTACGAATCCGACGACCCAGTTGATCAGATCGACATGTTAAAAGTCGAGGTCATCGGAACGGTACCATCACCCAGGCGAGAAATGCTGGCAGTACAGATAGAGGGCACTACAGTCGACATGGAATTCGATACGGGTTCTCCTTGCGCGATCATGAGTCAGGAGTTCGGCACCATCATCCCCAATTTCAAATTGCGTAAGACAGGCCGACGTTTCGTGAGTTACTCACACCATCCTATTCGTTGCATCGGTTTCACCCGAGTTCAAACTACTATGGGAGCTACGACGAAGATGCTCGACCTCAACTTGGTGGACGGCGAATTCGACACGCTCCTGGGCCGGGAATGGATCAAAGAGTTCAAGCACGAAATCGACTTCATGGAAATGTTCGGAGAGCCATCGTGCAGGGAGCAGAACCTTGCGCACCACATTTCCACCGACAAGCCGCTGACGCCGCCCAAGCTGTCGACCTCGGACCAACAAAAACTTGACGTTATCATCCACCGATACCAGGACGTCTTCAGTGATATCCCTGGGAAGCTATCAGGCCCTCCAGCGAAGATGCACCTGAGACCTGGAGCCACGCCTACGTTCGTTCGAGCACGAGACGTGCCTGTAGCCCTGAGAGATGCTTATGCGAAAGAGATCGACGCCAAAATATCCAGCGGTTTTTACAAGAGGGTCGAGTATTCAGAGTGGGCGTCAACGACTCATGTCGTTGTAGAGAAGAACGGGAAGTTGAGAATCACGGGCAACTACAAGCCTACTGTCAATCCGCGAATCATTGTCGATGAACATCCAATCTCCGAAAATAGACCAATTGTTCAATCGGAAGCGCGGCGCCACCCTTTTTTGTCATCTGGATGTTACAGATGCATACACTCACCTCGAGGTCGACGAGGAATTCAGCCACGCCCTCACACTCAACACCCCAACCCATGGTGTGATTCGTCCAACTCGTGCTGTCTATGGTGCAGCCAACATTTCTGCCATCTGGCAACGTCGAATGGATACGGTTCTGCAAAATCTCCAAAATGTCGTAAGTTTCTTTGATGATACCATAGTTTTTGCTGATATTTTCGAAAATCTGATCCAGGCCCTTACCGCAACGCTGGAGCGTTTTCGCCAACACGGTCTCAAGCTCAACCGAGCCAAATGCAGCTTTGCAGAAACTGTCTTGGAAGCTCTTGGCCACAAGATCGCTGCGTCAGGTATTCACAAATCAGACGCGCACATCCGAGCTGTACGAGACGCGCCGAAACCGACGACCGCAGAAGAACTCCAGCTTTTCCTGGGAAAAGCTACATATTACAGCGACTTCATCCAGAACTTTGTCAACGAGGGATCGTCCACTCAGAGATATGCTGTTGAAAGACCTCCTCGTGTGGACACCTGAGGGTGTCTCGGCCTACCAGGATATCAAGAACGCTCTGATCTCACGGCAGGTCCTTATGCCAACGGTCCTTATGCTTACGATCCAACCCTACCACTTCTGCTGGCAACATACGCCAGCAAAACCGGACCCGGCGCAGTGCTGTCCCACCGGCTCAGCAACAATCAGGAGCGGCCAATCGCATACGCCAGCCGGACTATGACAGCAACAGAGCAAAGATACCCCTAATTGACAAGGAAGCGCTCGCTATCGTCTGGGCTGTACAGAAGTTTTTCAACTACCTGTACGCTCGCCACTTAACACTCATCACGGATCACAAACCTCTGACGCAGATCCTCCACCCAGAGAAGTCGCTGCCAGTTCTGTGCATCAGTCGCATGGCCAATTATGCCGACTACCTTGCTCACTTCAATTACACCGTTGTATTCAAAACATCGAAGCAAAACGCCAACGCAGACTACTGTTCCAGAATGCCGATACTGACAGTCAATAAGGTTCGGAATGCAGGTCCGCACAGTGGGGAAGAGACAATGGAACATGATGACTTCGATTTGTTTACAGTTCACCAGGTTCAACAGCTTCCCGTCAGAGCTGAAACCATCGCACGAGAAACAAGGAAAGACCTGCATCTTGGCAGAATTGTAAAGTTATTGGAAGGAGGCCAAGACCTCGCTCGTTATAACTTCAAGGCACCCGAGGAAAAGTACACACTTGCTGCCAATTGCCTGATGTTTGAACACAGAGTAGTGATTCCACCTGCACTGCGAGAGGCCATCCTCAATGATCTGCACGCAGCTCACCTGGGTATCGTCAAGATGAAGGGAATGGCACGTTCCTCCGTTTTCTGTCCAGGAATTGACGCTGACATCGAAAAGTTGGCGAAATACTGTACCACATGCGCTGCCCAGGCTCATGCTCCACCCAAGTTCCGCGACCACCACTGGGAGTATCCGAGGGCATCATGGGAGCGCATCCATATCGATTACGCGGGGCCAGTAGCTGATACTATGCTACTCATCGTTGTAGACGCCTACAGCAAGTGGCTCGAGGTCAGGCCAACAACCTCCACAACAGCAGCAGCAACAATTGCTCTGTTGGACGAATACTTGTTACAGGTTGTTTAGATTTGTACAGTCCAAATGGAAAATAATGCAGTAAATATCACTGATAAATTTAAATGTTACTTTCCTTGTGATGCTCAGTATAGTCTCTAGTTCTATAGAAACAGTTATGCAGCAGAAACGATTTCACTTGGAATTTAAACTTTTCTATCGGGTTTAATCGTTTAATGTCATCTTGCAAAGTGTTGTAAAATAATGTACATGTATTGTATGTGAATTTTTTGTAATGAGCTGTTCATACTGTCCCCTGATGAATATGATTTCTACGTAGTGTTATAGTAATAGATATCGGCGTTTTCTGAAAATATATTCCCGCCATTAAGCAAGTCATACCTTAATCTATACGTTAATCCTTCCATAATCTCTTGGTGTGAGAGGCAACTGTGTTTAATATGTATGTGTAATTGAGGGACTTGATCCCAGGATCAACCCAGAAAATGGTAGAAGCCCCGAGATTCGGCAAAGGGATTCCATGAACTAATATGCAAATGTAGAGGAGCGAGAAGGTGCTCTTCAGTGAGAATGTCCCCAGAGGAGTGGAAGGCACCACGGGAGGCCCTGATAGGTCTTTTAGACGCCAACATATGATGGACTCGAGAGTACAAGATGATAAAGATCAAAATTATAGTTTTTGTGATATTAAAATTGTGCTTTCATCTGCTGACCATGTGCAGGGATTCTCAAATAGTCCAAATTATGGCGAATAGTTGTCCCCTAGCTGCAGTCATCTTAATGAACCACATTTAAACTCCTTCCAGCAAAAATATTCACTTGCTTATATTTCACAAGCGTTTGTTTATTTATTTATTTATTTATTTATTTATTTATTTATTTATTTATTTATTTATTTATTTATTTATTTATTTATTTATTTATTTATTTATTTATTTATTTATTTATTTATTTATTTATTTATTTATTTATTTATTTATTTATTTATTTATTTATTTATTTATTTATTTATTTATTTATTTATTTATTTATTTATTTATTTATTTATTTATTTATTTATTTATTTATTTATTTATTTATTTATTTATTTTATTTTATTTCTATTTATTTATTTATTTATTTATTTATTTATTTATTTATTTATTTATTTATTTATTTTACGTCAAAAAAGCAGTTAAAACGTATGGTGTATGACGTGCTATGGGGAAAAGTGAATGAAAAAGTACATTTCAAAATTCTGTGATCCCTACACTAAGTCATATACTACTTAAATTTTGAATTTTGAAAAGGAGAAAAAAAACAAAAAAACTCCCATGTAATAAAATCGATTTTCAAGGATAAATAAGCAATAAATTTTGAATTTTGAAAGGGAGAAAAACAAAAACAAAAAAACTCCCATGTAATAAAATCGATTTTCAAGGATAAATAAGCAATAAATTTTGAATTTTGAAAGGGAGAAAAAAAACAAAAAAACTCCCATGTAATAAAATTTATTTTCAAGGATAAATAAGCAATAAATTTTGGCTCTTATTACTTCCTGCCGCGACAACGTGGAAACGATAATTTGAATAATTGTATTTCCCACTGAATTCTAGAAGACGTGCACAGGAAATGAAGTTACATTTATGTCCAGAAGCAAAACAAGGGGCCATCTCAGCATTTGCTCAATGGATCAGGGAAACTGGACGAAAAACCTGATCGAGATGGGGGTCATTGACCCGGAAGCTGTGTTACAATAGTTGTTACAGGTTGTTCATACTCATTTATACAGTCCAAATGGTAATTAATGCATTATGTATCATTGTTAAAGTTAATGTTACTTTTCTTGTGATGCTCAGTATAGTCTCTAATTGTATAGAAACAGCTATGCAGCAGAAACGATTTCACTTGGGATTTAAACTTTTCTATTGAATTTAATCATATAATGTCATCTGGCAAAGTGTTGTAAAATAATGTACATGTATTGTATGTGAATTTTTTGTAATGAGCTGTTGATACTGTCACCTGATGAATATGATTTCTACGTCGAGTGTTATAGTAATAGACTTAGGCATTTTCTGAAAATATATTCCCGCCCTTAAGCAAGTCATTTTTTACAAAAACCACTGATTCGTAAATCAAAAGACACGGTAATGGTAGAATTCCTAGATTAATGAAGAGAGGCTTACATGAATCACGTGGGTGGGATTTGGTTATTATTCGTACAATTCGTTTTTGTAATCTAAAAGTCTGGGAGCTATAAGATGTATTTCCCCAGAATATTATGCCATATCTCAGGCGGGAATGAACATTCGCGAAGTATACACAACGAGCAGTATGAAGGCTGACTGAATTTGCAAGAATTCTGAACGCGTAGCATAATGAAATTAATTTTGTGTTCAATTCATTTAAATGGACTTTCCATTTAAGGTTTGACTGAATTGAGAGACCTAAAAATGTTGTTCCTTAACATCAGTCAACGGTACACTGTTCATTTTCAATGGGAGAAGCACAGAATTGTTTATTTGAAATGGAAAACTTCATTAAAACCGTTTTCTTTTCGTTTACTATTAATTTGTTATTTCGGAACCAATTTGAACATCTGATATTGTACTATTGACGGTTTCTTTATTGCAAAGGATGTTCGTATCATCCGCAAAGAGAACCGTTCTTCCGTTTCGAATCGTCGAGGGCATATCGTTTACGTAAAGTAGGAACAGAATAGGGCCTAAAATCGATCCTTGAGGAACTCCACATGCAACGGGCAAAAAGAGTCGGAAAGGTGCGTACGTAATGTTCCATCATTCCAGTAAGGTATTTCAACTTTCTGAGATCGTTGTTTAAGGTACGAACATAACCAATCTAGAGCTATACCACGGATTCCATATGAAGGTAATTTTGAAAGTAAAATGTCATGATCAATGATGTCAAAAGCTTTTGAGAGATCTAAAAATAATCCAATAGGTGCCTCGTTTCGATCTAATGATGAGGCGACATCTTTAAGAAAAGAAAATATAGCTGTTTCTGTTGATTTTGATTTTCTAAATCCATGTTAGCAATCTGAAAGCGCGTTGTGATTACTGAGAAAGGTTTTCATTCGTACGTAAAAAAGTCTCTGTAATATTTTTGAAAAAAACTGATAGAAGAGAAATAGGCTGATAATTTTGAAT
>BLKR01013281.1:0-12404 GCA_011170035.1 Teleogryllus occipitalis | reverse complement strand
CAACATCAAATCGGAATTTTAGCGCCTTTGATGTAATATTAAACATAAAAAAATCCCTTCCAGTTGTCTGCGTGTTAATTTTTAGTGTATCAAAATAGTCCCGACACCCGTATTACATTAGTCTCTTAAGTTGTATCATATTAGCCCCACAAATTTGAGGCTTTATATATCATGACACGATTAATATTATTGCATTATTTTGACGCAGAAAAGAATATTAATTCTTTCTTAATGATAACCTATTTTCAAAAATATCGTGTCCTAAAAAATAACGAAGTAACGTCAAAAGATTTATATCACGGCGGTAAAGTTTTTGACTGGAAAAATTAGGCATTTTAGTTTTGATTTTTTCCTCCCAAATATTGTTACATTCTGAGTGTTTGCTATATGGTCATTATAATAGAATATATTTCCTATCATTTGTCATTTTCTTGTTAATTTTGGACATAAATAAATAACAACTCTTAAATTGTAATACATTAACCCCAATTTTCTAGTGTATAATATTAGCCCCGACTGATCTTTATAACATTGCCGAAAAAATGAACGCTAGAGATTTTTGTTTAATGAAATCTCTTTTTAAAAATAGATCTTGTATTAAGATAAATTGAACACCCTGTTTTTTTTAAACTGCAAATGTTTCACTTTCTTTTCGCATCGGAAAGGAGGTAACCTGGTGGTGAGGGGGAACCGTGTCAGGTGAGTTAACTTTAGAGACCCGAGTTCGAATCCCGACGAGTGGAAAATATTTTCTGCTGCAGTAGGTCTTTTCTTTTTGTTTCTTTTTTGCAGGTCCACATAGTCCGTATTGAATATTGCATAGCAATTACGAATAATACGTAAAAATATATGCTGTAGAGGCAACACTTGTTTTGAACATAAAACACATTCTAAATAGTATGTATAGTAAGAAAAACTTTATTTAAGTGAGTAAACTTAGATCATTCACTTTGATTCTCTAAATTGAAACTTGACGTAACTGAGAACAGTGTCGTCATAAGAGTTATTATGATACATATATCCTTTATTTTTAAAATCTTAGGCCCCGAAACGCGCCTCGAATTAATTATTAATATAATAGCAATAGCTATTTATATATAATATATTTTCATAATTATTTCCAAAGAACCGGAACGCCGTTCCGTCGCGTACCAACAGAAATCAAGCCTTTTATATACAGGATATTCGGGGAAGAAATGTCGAATCTTCGAAAAATAGTTGTTAAGACAATTTTAAGCTTATTTTGTCTAATAAACTACACGGATATTCCAAATGGCTAAGCCGCAATAAACATTTAAAAGTTGGTTTGGATATATGTTTTCTAGGCAACTATTTGCGTTGTAGAAGCATATAAACACTTCATTAATATCTAAATTGTTTATGATTAACAAAATAAATGAATACATTTGATCAGAAAGAAAAATTTACCTAGAAATAAAAAGCACCCAATTTTCACCGTTCGACTGCTTTTTTATTTCTCGGTTAATTTTTTTCTGAACTAATAAATTAATTTATATTGTTAATAATAAACATGTTACATGTTTCTGGTCTGTTTACATGATTCTAGAATGCAAAGTTTTGCGTAGAAATCATATTTTCAAACCAACATTTGCGTGTTTATTCCAGCTCAGCCATTCAAAATATTTATGTTGTTTATTAGACAAAGTATGATTAAAATTGTTTAAACAGCTTTTTTCAAACTCTAGACGTTTCCTTCCCCGATACTCTGTATATCCATGCTTCTTTAAAACCAAAAACAATAATTTGCGTACTGAAAACTAATTAATTAAACCCATGGCAGTAGAACTGTTAACATAAGTACTGTCACACATCCTTCGCAGGATAAGGAGTAAAATTTAAAGAAAAATTATAGTTCACATGAATTTTGACAAATTGCGTCTTACTTTCTATGATATTCAAATGGTAATATTATATTACAATATTCAATTGGTTAACAATTTCGGCTAAAGAGTCTTGTTTGATAATTCTCCAATTTCGTATTGTAATAAGATATCTTATGATACTCATGTCGTAAATAACTATTTGACAACTATTATGTTTAGTGCATGTGTCTAGCAGGTTTTGTATTATTCTGAGAAACTGGATCATACGAATCACGTTTACTACGTTATTCACACAGGAGCACATGAATCTCAAAAAAGTATTTAATAATATAATCCTTGCTGATGAATCAATGTTTTATTGATGATTTTAATTTTGAAAATTTTCATTAGTTTGGATGTTTAAATATAGGTATCACATGTAATTACATGTCTGTTAAACATGATAGCATTATATGAAGCAAGAAACATTGTTTTTCATTTGATCATTCAACTTCATCAATCACTCACAATTACTTTAATTTTCTCTGCTTATCAGTATTTTAATCTCAGATCTTCGATGAAGACATGAATCAAATAACATCGTAGATATTTGAGAGTTTTAAAAATAATAAAGTGAATAAATGCTTATATTTATTGAATTGGTTTTATAATAACCTGTAAAAACATGGGTTTTCTGTTGGTTTTGGGGATATTGAAAACATTCAAATAGTAAAGGCAATGTTAAGCTGGTGACCTTTAACATTGTTTATTTGATATTTTTCTTAGGGATAGTTTATAATGGTTAAACGTTTTCAAAGAGTGCACATTAGATACCTCGAATGGCCCGTTTCCGTTTAATAAACCGCTACGTTCTCCCTGTACAGACGGTCGTGCAAAATTCAAGGTTTTGATAGATTCGTAGAATGGCGGCCAACAAACCACCTTCGAACTCTGACGATACTGAAATGTTGTCTGTGTTGGGAAGGTCATATCACTTGACCACCAAGTTCGTTCTATGTATTTTCACTGGGAAATGCTAGAGCATTGATATTTACTAAACTGTAAACAAAAGCTAAATCTCCTTGAATTGTTATAACATCTGTTTTGCTTTCTTTTAGTAATATCAACTCGTTTTACCAAATACGTGAGTTTGTTATATTTTTACACGCTACAATAATTCAATTTTACAAGTATTTATTTTCAAGCATTTAGGAATTCATGAAATTTCATTGAAACGTTCGCCAATCTAAAAACCTTTCAAATGTATATTAAATATATTAATGTTGTTTAAAAATATGTATTAACAATGCGTAAATTTAGCACATAAAGCTCTGATTTGAATATTATACAATGAAATCATCAAATTAACAGTTTTAGAAAGGAATGATAAATTGAATTGAAAATATTAACTTGAAGTTTATATACGTTTATTTAGAAATTTCTATACTTGTGTAAATATTGTGATGTGTGATTCTACTCATGTGATCTTTCAAAACACAAAATTGAATATTTCTGTATTTGAAAACCTTAACACTACATTCATCCAATCCACTGCAGTTTATAGCAAACAGCTAAGCAATATGTTTCCCTATTTTTTAATGGTAATGGTTAAACAAGAGGAACAAATAGTTTCTGACTCTCGGTGTTAACAGGGGACCTAAAAAAATTAATAATACAGTTATTCGGTTGCTCAACATCCCTTTGATAGAAAAACAGAAACAATTGTTTGGGCGTAATGCACCTTGAAAAAAATTTTTTTCTAATCAATTTCTTTCATATTTGATAAATATATCGACTTGCAAATTGTAGGACTTAAAAGAGAATATAAAAAACCAAAGAAAAGTTATGCTCATACTCACCGTAAAAATACGAATTTAGCATAATTAAATTGGCCACAGAATTTGTTTACAAGCAAGTGCATTTTAAGCGTATTAGGTATGCAAAAGCGCGGCATTGGAGAACTGTTTTTTTCAGTATGCCCATTCTGCTAGCGCGAATGAATTAAGCGCAATCAAATGGGGTCTACTAAGATGTTAAATTCTTATAAACAATTACATATATCTCGAGAACGAGATATAATAGCACCGAACGGATTCCGGAATTTTGCATCACATTTAAACGCCATTCAGATTAGACAATAAAAAAATTTGCAACAATTGCAAATTTATAAACAATTTCCAAATTTTGCAAATCTAAAGTGGGGAGAGTCTCCCGATGTCCCAGAACCAAAAACAGCGAATTAACAATTTTGCAACAATTTATAATTTTATAAACAAATTGGAAATATGCGTTAGAACGGCCGGGAAGGCTCCGCAAATTGTGCCTGAAATGAATATCTCAAAATAGCAGTTTGTCAGGAGTTACAAATCGATTACTAAAAGTTAGAATAATTGTTGCTAAAGTGATAAATATTTACTGGTCTATAGAAAATCATTCTGGACGGAAAACCCGGCTTAGAAATATTTTTTTCGTCGTGGCGTACGCGCAAGCAAACTATCTCCTTCGGCAGGGAAATATGACGATATTTCCGTCTCGTACGTAAACGAACTAGCCCCCTCCCCCTGAGACAGTGTTCTTTCTGCCCCTTGGGATGTTGCACCAATCACAGACAAGTGTGGTTCTACCTGCTAGCTATTGGTCAACGCGTCCCTCCCCCTGCCCTCCCCCAGGCCGAGGGGTGTCCAAGTTTGTCGGCGCGGTGTGGAAGATAGAATTTTGAACGACATTTTTTCTGAGGGAGAGGGTACATTCCAATGAGCAAGCAGCAGGTTGACTCTCAACAATTTTCAACCTCTATCAATTCGTCTTTCTGCCTTTTCCAATTATCATAAACTGAAAATCCAACTGAATCGTTGATTTTACTATGAGATCAATGATAACCTTTTCAATTTAACTAGGTATATTTATTTTATTAGCCCGTTTTATATATTTTCCTATTTTATTAATTATTGCAGAAATTATATTGTTATGACTCAACACTACCACGTTGATAAGAGTCAATGTTTATTTTGTCAATTTTGGGTTGTGTTATCAAGGTGATTGTGAATGTTGGCGTTAAAAAGGTCCTATTGTTTGCCTCGAAAACATCCTCCATAGATAGTTTCCGAAAAATGATGTTAGTATTATATTATTATTATGAAATCCCGTTTTAGTTGCCTGACTGTAGACTGGAACTGGTTGGAGCATCACTGTTCAACGCTGAGCATCGGGCATAGGAGACATTCCAGGACCCGGCGTGCTCCTACGCTCGTAAAACGGTTGGGCCTACAGGACATTTCAGTCCGGAAACGGCACGTTTTAATCCCTGCCCGGTAATGAAGTTGGGAAATATTAACTGCCTTACTTGCGGTCACCGCCGCACTGGCTTCTAGGCTGGAATTACCACTATTCCAACATGGGGCTAGTGGAATTATTTTGTCAACAAATTAATGCAAACTGAGCAACAAATTAAACTAATAGAATTTTTTTAAGGTGAACGCCCGGAAACAATTTTTTTTTATTCAAGGGAATGTTCTCTCCAAAGAATAATTTATTAACACGTTTTAAATTCTTCATAATGCAATTGATGTTAGAAATAAATTGGCACAGAATGAAATGAAATTTTAGAGCTACTTTTATGGAATCTAAAATCTTAAAAAGACACGAATTCAGAAATGGTACTGTATGAGGGTTGGAAAAATGGCTTTCAGTCCTAGAGAACTGCAGTTTTAAAAGTAGTTTGATAACTCCATTATTGGGTTTAGAATATATCATTTAAAATTCATAGAATAATCAGAAATGTAAAGGAAGAAGAAATGTCACGAACCAAACGAATGTGAGAGGAGATGACTTACGAGATAAATATATTCTAACCAATTAGTAATATTAACCTTCGAGCGATCGTCCGGGCGATGTAAATGGCGCCATTGAAAGTAAAACGGTTCTGCGCCTTGATTTTTGAACTCAGTATGGCGGGGAGTCAGTTATTCTCTAGTTATCTATTGAGATACAAAACAGCGGTAACGTCTACTCCAAGACCCATGTACATTTACGCCAAATTCGCGCTAAATGACCAACGTCATCAGTCTTCGCTCTACGCGGCAAATAACACCCCCCACGCAATCACGCCTGTTCCAGTTTTTTTTCACGAGTGCAATGAACATATTTTTCATATAGTTTTGTCATAAAAGTGTCATAATGATCCTCTTATGCTATATTTTGTGTAAATTAAATGAATTGGTTATTCATTACGAGTAATTTGTAGGTGATTTTAGTAATCTAGATTCCTAATATTTACTATTGTTTTATTATAACATATATAGCTACCTACCCATTCTCTCTCCCTCTCTTTACTATTTCCATCTTACTTATTAGATTTTTACCTAACTACTTCATTAGATTTTAATTAAGATTTTTGTTGTCTTTATTATATGGTATGTATTTGTCATCAGTGTTTTGTGAAGCCAAAATAGAAGACTGACTGCTGATTATCTCCGGAAATATCTTTTCCGGAGAAAAATTAAAATTGTTTCAATATTTTTTTAAATTTATTACAATGCCCACTTAATATTATTAAATCCACCTAACTGACGATCAAGGGAAGCTGTAAAATTGAGAAAAGGGAAGGATGTCCGTCGGTGGCAAAAATACCCGCAATCGTGCACGTGACACTGAATCGCGTGAGCGCTCGAATGTTAATTCCGTTTTGTGACATTAATTTAAGTCAGAGAAGGGTGGTTGCCTACATTTTTTAATCAATGCGTACAGGAAAATCCATGATTTCTTTTACTTATTTGTTACACTATTATATTTCTTAAAGTGAAAGTTATTAAAAATGTTTCCAAAACTGAAATACACCTTCCCCATCTTTGAACTCGGTATTGCAAGTAAATTACTTCAGGCAGTTTTGAATTTAATGTGAACTAATGTTAAAACACTAGAAGGTAATCGTACGAAGGGATTTATTGATCTCTGGGCTGATTCTCAATTCCTTCGAATGTTAAAGTCGATCTCGCATCAACGTAAAAGTGCTTATTTACATAACTAGTACAGAAAAGCGAATTTTTGAATAACTACGAATAAAATGTGTACTGACGAGGCACCGATAGGAGTCAAGAGACGCACATTTAAATGACTACGCCAAAGACACTTTCACACGATTTTCGTTTTCTTTTTTTTAGCATGAATTCATGTTAGTTTAGAATTTTTAATTATATTAAAAACTTATTCGTTAGCACAACGAAGTTTATAATCTTGGTCTCATTCTGAATAAGTAAGGTGGCGGTCATATGGATTCTTGTTACTCCAATGTTTTGTTTACATAAAAGGTTTTGCTATTATTTCTTAAAGAAACTCTTTCCAATGAATAAACAGTGAAGGTAATGTCCTGGTTTCAATTTATGAGTACTGAAAAATTACACACACTCTTGTACAAAAAAATGCATTGAAACCTTTTACAAAAATGGGTACTCTCCATGCATTGTTTCAATTTGTAGTATAATTTAGTAACATAATACTCACACTCAAGAATAATTCACTAAACAGATATCATTCCTTAGGATATAAGAAACTTTGTATTTCACAAAGACATCCACATTATATGTTCTTTAGGAAAGATACGGAAATGTTATGTAATTGTCTCTCAGATTAGTTTGAAAGCATTCACTTTAAAGAAGTAATAAGTGGAAAATTTGGGAATATAAATAAATGTGTATGAGAAGCCACTCCATTTATTATCACAAATTAAACAGTAAATATACCATTCGTAATCTTCATAATCCCGTGACATTCGTCCTTCCCTATTTCTATTGCACTCCTTAATGTATTACGCGGCCACCCTCTTCTCTTTTGTCCAGATAAAGCACTCGGAGAACAAGGTAATATTGTCGGGGTGGATACGTCACACAATACACATTTTCTGGATTTGGGTCCAAAGCGCTCGTCCTTTCTCACACACACTTCATAGCCTGTCAACGTGTGTGCCAGCTAGGGAACTTATTTATTGACTGTCCATAAATTAATTTTGAAAATTAAATTAATTGACTGTACCAAAAATTGATGTAAAAGTTCATAGATGTTTGCATAAAACTAAAGAAAATGGGTAGGATTAAAGTCATGAATGCAGGCAGGCAAGTGTAATTAAAGTTAAACCACTATAAAATTATAGTTATAATTTTACATTGCACAGAAGTGGTTCACAAATTTAGAGGATAGGTAAACCTTAGATCAAACCTTAAACCTTAGAACAAACATATGCTGTGACCTAACTTAAATTTGTGATCTAGTGATATTCATGATGTATAATTACAAATATGTTTTTTTCAGTGATTGAATTTAAAATACTGTCTGCACTTAACATAAAGGTATTTTCATAAACAGATTAACTTGTGTAAATGAAATCGAGTCTTCATGTAAAAAAGGCAAATGTTTACTGAGAGACATTCGACTAAATTTATTAAAAATAATAATGGCTTTAGAATAACACAACATACACTCGTTCAATATTTATTCAACAACTGTCGTCTGAGGATAATCCGATTACGTTCTTGCAAAGTTTTTAATTACTAAATGTATGTATCTTGCCTTACTTCGTGAGAAGAGAAAGTTATATAACCAACGGTTTGCAACTTGGAGAGCTCTAGTAGTAAATATTTAGCAACACAACAATTGGTTAGCAATAAATGTTGTAAAAATATGCTGCCAGAGGGCTCCAACGGCTCCTGTGCGCGCATGAACGCGTCAACAATGGGCGAGCGCTCTGCGCACAAAATTGCCTTGGACATTTCAGGGATAAACAGGTCAGGTGAGTGTTGTCAGGATAAACAAACATTCATCTGACCGTGGAGGTGACGGCGGGAGTAGCAGGAAATATAAGAGATTTGTGGATTGGTTGAAGAAGCGTCGACTGGTTATTAAAACGGAAGTTTGTGGCATTTTGTCGAAACAAGATAGTAAAAAAAAAAAAAAAAAAAAGGCAAGGCATTGTGGGTTTTAAATGGACAAAAAATTGATTCTGTCGCATGTTGTGACGGTGAGCAGTTCGCTCGCGAATAGATTAATTTGTGCATGTTAGGACTTGTAAAAATTTCGGGGGTCTACAGTACGTGTTCAGACTTTGAAATATTTTCGTGTGGTAGAGCAAGAATCGGGCTTGAGGGAAATATTCGGACTCTGAATATTTTCGTGGTAGAACCAGAATTGAACTTGTGATACTTTCTAAGATTTGTGGAACGTGTCGAGTTCTGAATATTTTGCTGTTCATCAAAATAAGACTTGGAAATTTTTCGCGAGTGAACTCTAATCATTTTTGAACTAATAAATGTGTGCGGTTCACGAACGATACCGGACTTTGCATATTTTCTTGCTATAAACGGAAGATTGAATTGAGAATTTTTTTACTGTGTAATCATAAAGGCGCTGGATATTTATACGGAGAGAGCGGGCGGATATCAGACATAATATAGTGGAGCTAGAACAAATATTTGAGTGGTGCGAAGCGGTGAATCGGCGATGTTCGTTTTTAAAAAAGAGAAGAGGATTCGTGGTAATTGGACTTCGGGACTTCGGAGCCTCAAGAAAGAAGGGAAGGCTCTTCGAGGTAGCATCAATCAAGAGCACGCGAAGACCAGAATCGCCGTATAAGGTTCGAACCAGGTCATGACTAAAGAAAGTTTCTCATTGTAAATTTTTACATTTTAATTTGCTTCATTTTGATAGGAAATAAACATTAAGTTTCTCTTTGAAAGAAAGATAAATGATTTTCATTGGCTAATTCAAGCTAATAAGTAGCTAGATCAAATAATCTCTGTTTTCAGATTCCTCGCCATTCTGTATAGATGGCAGATCGGGTAGTCGGCTATTAATAGATGATAGCGATTATTTCTGACGTGACCCATCAACCCAGCTAGCGGGATAATATTTGGGTTTTATCAGAGTAATAATTGTAAAATATTATCGTAACCTTTTTCCTGGCGCCCATGTTATTAGAAATTTGGAAACGGGTTACGACGAATCACCCAATAATTGTAGCAGTTAGTGGGCATGTTTCAATAGTTAGGGCATACAAATAAAGAAAATGACAAGGGTCTTTCCCACTGCTTTCATAACTGCAAATGGACATGGTTTAATTGCTAGTTTACTATTGGATAGAAGCGGAATATAAAAACGCAAAAATCTTATAGAAAGATGATTAAACATTTGAAGTTAGAAAAAAACAAGCAGCTTTTATTAGTAAACTAGAAAGGCTAAAACAGCACGTACTTTTTCGCCTTCTCTAATAGTTATGTAATACTATTTGTACCACAATTTCTCTTCGAATTAACACATCTCAGTCACTATTTTTGTAAAATTCATTACAAATCGTACATTTGGTGAAAATACTAAATATTTTCAAGCAAATATCAACACAAATTTGACAATTATAACTGCTTTTCATACAGGTACATCAAAACCCAATAATGAGACGTAATTAACAGAAATTCTTTTTTTTAATATCATTTATTCTTCTTGTTCGACATACAAATGTCTCAAGGATATGTACAATTTTAATTTTTTCACAATTCAGTAAACTATAACATTTTAAATTGATATATAAATCCTAAGGTTACCTAGGAAGGGTCATACACAAGTTCTTATTTATAATAAATTTACTATTTTTCTTTTAGTTTGTTTTTCTTATTGCTATTTAAGGAGGTCGAAAGAGATCCTTTGAATATCAAGTCTTAATGCGGGAATCATTATTACATGATTTGTCTAATTTAAATTCATTAGTTGCTGGAGAAGATAAAAGAGAAGAATAAAAACGATTTCATAATTTTGAAATATACGTATTTACTGAATCTATTGCTAGTTCATTTAAAATTTGATCATTACGAATAAACCAGGGAGCTTTTAATATTTGACGTACGAACTTATTTTGAATAGCTTCTAATTTGCGTTTATGTGTTTTTACAGCACCACCCCATACTGGACAAGCATGTTATTGTAGGACGAATGATAGAATTATAAATTAAGATACCTGAATCAGTTGAGAGTTCTGATATTCTATTAATGAACGGGTATTATTTGAGAATTTTGATATGTGCATTATTAGATATTGATGAAATGTGTTGTTCCCTTGTTAAATAAGTGTCTATTTGTAATACTAAATATTTAACTGGGGTAGAATTGGGGAGCCAATTAATAGCTTTATGATTAATTATTAGTGGATAAGTAGGGCGAATATGTTTTAATGAAAAAATTTTGGGGTGGGAGTTTTGAGTATTGATTTTAATGTTCCAATTGGTGTACCAGGTATGTAGTGTATTTAAATCGTTTTGTGTGCCGTAAATATTGTAGTATCAAGAAGGTCATGTCTGAATAAGTTTTTTTTTATTTTATTTTACTTTAAAAAACAGTTAAAAACTGCGTATGACGTGCTATGGGGAAAAGTGAATTGTGTGCACATTTTCAAAATTCTGTGATCCCTACACTAAGTCATATACTACTTAAATTTTGAATTTTTGAAAGGGAGAAAAAAACTCCCATGTAATAAAATCTATTTTCAAGGATAAACAAGCAATAAATTTTGAGTTTTGAAAGGGAGAAAAAAACAAACAAAAAAACTCCCATGTAATAAAATCTATTTTCAAGGATAAATAAGCAATAAATTTTGGCTCTTATTACTTCCTGCCACGGCAACATGGAAACGATAATTTGAATAATTGTATTTCCCACTGAATTCTAGAAGACGTGCACAGAAAATGAAGTTACATTTATGTCCAGAAGCAAAACAAGGGCCATCTCAGCATTTGCTCAATGGATCAGGGAAACTGGACGAAAAACCTGATCGAGATGGGGGTCATTGACCCGGAAGCTGTGTTACAATAGTTGTTACAGGTTGTTTATACTCATTTATACAGTCCAAATGGTAATTAATGCATTATGTATCATTGTTAAAATTAATGTTACTTTTCTTGTGATGCTCAGTATAGTCTCTAATTGTATAGAAACAGCTATGCAGCAGAAACGATTTCACTTGGGATTTAAACTTTTCTATTGAATTTAATCATATAATGTCATCTGGCAAAGTGTTGTAAAATAAATGTGCTACGTATTGTATGTGAATTTGTAATGAGCTGTTGATACTGTCACCTGTATTTAATATGGATTTCTACGTCGAGTGTTATAGTAATAGACTTTGCATTTTCTGAAAATATATTCAGTTCTTGCTTGTGTAAATTTCCTTTTACAAAACCACTGATCTGTAAATAAAAGATACTTCTGGGTAATGGTAGAATTCTAGATTAATGAAGATAGGCTTACAAGAATCACGTGGGTGGGATTTGGTTATTATTCGTACAATTCGTTTTTGTAATCTACAAGTCTGGGAGCTATAAGATGTATTTCCCCAGAATATTATGCCATATCTCAGGCGGGAATGAACATTCGCGAAGTATACACAACGAGCAGTATGAAGGCTGACTGAATTTGCAAGAATTCTGAACGCGTAGCATAATGAACTTAATTTTGTGTTCAATTCATTTAAATGGACGTTCCATTTAAGGTTTGACTGAATTGAGAGACCTAAAAATTTTGCTGCCTTAACATCAGTCAATGGTACAC